>PNEQ01100775.1:16287-76746 GCA_003012365.1 Medauroidea extradentata | reverse complement strand
AAACTTGACTATTTGCTAGGCTTCAACGTACGTTCAGCTTATCAAAAGATTACTGGCTTTTCCTTGTACGCGAAGCTACTGCCCTATTTGACTAAGCCAATAAGAATACCGCTATTTTAATATTTGATGCACGTTATTGGTCTATAGACAGCTACGTTGTGTCAGTGTTTTCAAGGCTATGTTGGCACAAAACATTTTCACGAAATACCATCATCTCTAATGATGGTATATCGCGAAAAAGGTTTGTGTCAACACGGCCTTGAAACCGCTGTAGTTTCTAGCAACATGTGTCATTGGGTTACATACGTTTGACGCAACGTATATTGTTGTCTGGAGACCAATAACGGGCTACAAAAGCGGGATTCTTATTGGCTCAGTCAAATAGGGTAACAGCTCCGCGTACAAGCGAAAGCCAGTAATGTTTTCATAAGCTGAACGTGTGTTGGAACCCAGAAAACAGTCAAGTTTTTCCGCGTTAAACCAACATCTCTATGCATAATTATTTTCACCAGAAATCATTGTCTCTAGTAATTCTGCTTCATAGAAAGTGATTGGATGTTTTAACTCTTGCGAGTATTGATGTTCTACCAGTAAAATACAGACGTGTGGGTGTTGCTGTAACCTTATTCTGATTGGCACAGTCAAATGAGAGACATCACTTCACAAAGTTATACTGCCCTGCCAATAACCATGAAGAATAGCTGAAGATGTGCACGTAAGGCATAAAATCAAAGCGGGGCAAAATTCTTTTCACGAAAAGTTCATGGCCCTATCGATAGGGACTGGGTTGATCAGTCTAGCCATAATCTGACCCCGTACCAATTCTGATCACAAGGAGCTTCTTAAGTGGGCTGGCTGTGAATGGACAACGCGTCGACAATCTCAGCGAAATGGAATGTTCTGACGGAGTATTCGGTGATTTATCGCACCTATAAGAGGACGTGGAATATAAATTCAAACCAAATAATGTTTACTGACATCTACAGGTTCGTGGAAATTGGCATAGAAAAACCACAAAAAAGAAATCCCACAGATTTTTCTAACTTTGTTAACAAATATTTGGCTGTGCTAAGGCATTTTTGGCTAATATTCTTCTGCGGAAAGGTATGTAAGCTTAGCGTTACTAGTGGTTCACCAGAAGCGTGTCGCTTTTGTAAAAAGTTGTAAGACTTTTACCTTTTTTTATTTTTCTAGATTATTTCCCAATGACATGTATAGGCTATTATATGTAACGTGATCAGTGTAATGTTTATTTCCCGTGCCCCGTTAATGCTACACCAGAGTTTGTATGGAGAAACAATTCAGTGATGTTACCACATCTAATGGAGACATTATTTACACCACTAAAAACGAGTCAGACAGTACTGAGTGGATCAATGGCAAATAAATATTAAATGTTAGCGGAAAAGTTTTACGATGACACTTTACATGCACTCTGCACAATTTGGCAACACTGTAAGTCCTCTCTTGCGCTACACATACATCTTACTCCCACTGTTCTGGTCATCATATTATGGGCGAAGGTTCAAAACCCCAGCAGTACAAACATAATTATACGATTACTTAATGCCACACACAAACGCGTAAAATATCATCGTAGAATATTTTACCTCTAGCATTTCCGTCTCCAATTTTGCCCTGGATATACATGATTCGCTTATTATACAGCCGTTTCTAGACATCCTGTACATGAATAGTGGGGTTACCATATAGCCGTCGTTACTTTCGACTAGTGTGCTTACACTTCCAACTCTTAAGATTATTTAAAGACCGAAATGACAAGTGGTGGGCCGACTATGTAGCATCGTGCATTTTGACAACGCGATCCGTTTTATTATGGGCCAGGCCGGGAGCTATTATGCTTTAAGGGTGTTCAAGTGCAATAAAGTCATAATTTTATATTTACATGAAATTGTGTTTGTTTCGTAGACGATACTTGTGAGTGCAGTTTACTCTTACGAAACTATTTCAGCTGGCGTAGTTTTCTCATAACGGCGCGTAAAAGTCAAAATTTGCTTGATCTGCTGTCATGCAAATAGTGAAAACCAATTGGCTTACGTACGTGAAATAATTCACAGTGAAATAATATACTATGGGCTACGTAATAAAACATCTAAAAAAAAATCACGGAAACTGTTTTATATATTAAAAAATTGCTGATTTTGCAACTTTTATTCTGTACTTTCGCGATTTTTTTTTTAATTCTAAATATTACGTTGTGTTTTTTATTTTTTTATTTCATAGCTCATGGAATGTAATATCACAGTGAATTATTTTGTTCAAGTAGGTCAGTTGGTTTTCACTATTTGCATGGCAGCGTAACAGACAAATTTTGACTTTGACACCCCGTTATGAGAAAACTATGAGAGCTAAAATTGTTTCGAAAGAGTAAATTGTACTCACAAGTATCGTCTACAAAACTAACAATAATTCATAAGAGTATGTAATTATGTTTTTATCGCACTTGAACACCCTTAAAACATAACTATACCATTCCCCAAGCTAAAAAAAAGGGGATCCGGGGTCCTTCCCCGGGAAAATTGGGATTTTAGGGTGCAAAATGGCGTTATTTAAGAACTTAACAAACTAAAAAATAAATATATATCCTTTGAAAATTTTAATATTTTTAAGGATAACTTGTACTTTTAAAAGTGAAAAACTTTGTGCTGATATAAAACAAATTATGTAAATTTCATTTTAACCTTCTGCTTCCACATTGTTGCAAGAAATGTTTGTGTTCTTAATGTTGTGTTGTCTTTTACAAAGCTGTAGGAAAAGTATGAGGTAATCTGTCCAATATTTTACTTGGCAATTATTTGGTTTAATATTTTTGTAGCAGTCTTGGGGAGGGGATCTTATGCCCCCCCCCCCCCACGTATGGATCCACCCTGTACGAGAGTAGCATAGGATTCGTGTAGGGCACAGTAGAAAACCAGCCTGTAACGATGATAGTTATGGCCTTGCTGCCTTTTAAAGCATCAAAGATTTGACAAATAACACATCCTGTATTATTTGTTGTCAAACGTCTCTAGACTGTTATTTAAATCATGCATCATCATTCGTACATGGCGTGGTATTCACGCCTTTGCAAAGGGAGACTTCTTCGGGTGTACCAATCTGCATGACGTGTGTAATCTTGATCTACAGAGGATACTCTTTGTCTCATAGCTTCATAAGGGTCAGGACACTATTTTAAGTTTTGTGTTTAATTATGCAATTCTTTCGTCCGTGGACAAATTGCTCTGATACAACTGGATTACGAGAAAAAAAAAAAGTAAAGTGAGTAACTCAATGCATTTTCATTCTCGTCTGTAAAACATTTCACGTGGATATACCTCAAAAGACATTGATGATCAATACAAATTATATACCTTGCTCTGATTTCAATCGTAAATATTATGTGTGCATATTGTGTATTGAAATCCTTCATTGTTCTCAACAAAGCAAATACTCTCTAGTACAAGAACTAATACAAGTGTCTTGAAAGCCTACGGATATCCAATAAGGTAGCTGCCTGGGTAGATGTATTTTGCGCGTTCGAGACCTAGCAGTGCGGAAGCGGTAAGGACGACACAGTACGCGCCTCAGTGGTGATTTTACATTTTATGACGTAATATTAAAGATAATGGCGTATTGTATACGTATATACATTTTAAAAGATTCTGCGCCAAGGTTTTGATACCTAAAAAGGACAGCAAAAACACCCATTTCCTACAATATTTTGCCGGTAGAAAATTTGCTTTAATGAGTAGTAATAAACCTGACTTGGGTATACATACGTGTAACGCACTTTGAATGCTATTCCTAAGCAGACATCACTTACGTACACAGGGCAGTTTTGAATAATCTAGTAACGGCCGAAGCTCTTGCACACTACCCGATGTCCTGGGCAGGCGGTTACCTTAAGGCCGTTCAAGTGCGATACAATTATTTTTTATATGAAATAGTTTATACAATTTGTAAATTGTGAATGAACGTGTGCAGAATGTACCGTCAGTGAAACAAAGATAAATACTCTGCCAGCTGTTATAACTCACCATTGCCGTGAAGGAACAAGTAAGGAAGCTTCTCTTGTGCGGCTGCTCGAGGAAGATGCCAAACCCTCCCACGAGACCCGGCAGGAACACAGAGATGTACTCATGGTAGCCAATCAGTCTCCTGCGAAGAAACAACAGTCCTGCTTGATCATAACCTCAGCGAGCAGGTGAAATTAAAATAAGGAACGAGAAGCTAGAACAAAATATTTTGAAACAACTCCTTACACGACACATGTAAATTCCAGGACAAGGTGAGATGAGAGGGTTGTTCGGCCCTTTATCAACGAGCCATGATATTTCATTTTCTTCAATCAATTGCAAATAACTTGAATATTTTTAACAAAATGCTTTGAAAAAATTTGAGACTGTGTATAGTCATACGATACATAATTTTGTCAGATCGTTTTTAAAAATAATTTATCGTTTGCTAGCAAAAAAATAATTTAATTAAGTATGGCTTATTTTGATAACAAAATATGTGATATTTCAGAGGCAAAAATCTAAAAATCCGTTTGGAATACCGCAACAGAAAATTAAGATACATACGATGATATAAAAGTGTAACTGTAAGAATGAATTTTTTATAAATCTATTGATTTGCGTTAAAAAAATATTTTCGAAACCACTGCAAAACTAAAGAGCAAGGCCTTAAGCGTTTGTTCCTTAGTTTTTTTTTCAGACTGGTGCCAATAACTAAAATAGTTTTTAATCAAAAAGCTTTTTAAAACATTTGAGCCAATGTGCAGTCACAGGATGTGGATGCGTTATTAAAAATAATGTACCATTCGTCAGCAAATAAATATTTTGCTTCATTTTGGCTTATTTTCATGTACAAAAAACGTGGTACTTTGGGTGACGAAATGTAAAAAAAAAAAAAAAAAACAGTTCAGTACATTGCTACAAAAAAAATCAGCTACAAAATAAAACATATTAGTGTCAAAACTGTGGAGCAAAATGTTGATATGAGTATAAGGAAGCAATACATTTTTTTTAAATCACTGCAAAACTAATGAACAAACCCTTAGGAGCCGATGAGGGTGCAGTGAGATTAAAGGACATCTCGACAGCCATGCCCTGAGCCAGAATTCGAACCTAGGACCTCTCACGCCGTAGACCGCCACCTAATCGACTAAGCTTCGGAGGCCGGCGTTAATTCTAGGACCGACCGACAGAGTCTTATATGAAGAAATACCGACCATGTATTTCCTAGATTAGAAGCCTCTTTCCTACACAACCTCCTAACTTTGACCATGTTTTATTTAGTTATTTAATTATTAAGTAGTTAAAAATTTAGTATGGTTTAATTTGACAGCTGTTGACAAGCCGTCTTCTTATAATGAAAAGTATAATTAAAAAAAAAAAATACTTTCGTAGTAATATGAATTAAAAAGTTGAAAATAATCCATAAATCAAACGATTTTGTTCAACAGCAATATGATGTGCCACAATTCAATATATTTTTTCTTGAATGAACATAAGAATTAAGACATTGATCAAAATATTAACTCTGATGTGAAAAAGTGTAGGGTGCTTTTCTTCTTACTTCTTATAACGACTCTACAAATAACTAGCGATAAACAATTTAAAACGACTGACATAAAGCACTCCATTTAAAACGACTGACATAAAGCACTCCATGGATTTTTACATAAAAATTAATTTTTGTCAGTAAAAGTATTCTTAATTTAAGCTTATTTAAAAAAGTAAATTATACTGAACTGAGGCACATTATATTGCTGATGAATGTAGCCTTTTATTTCAAATATTATCTACAATTTTTGAATTGTTATTACTACAAAATCGTTTCTTAATTAAGATTTTTAAAGAATCATTTTATTTGTATTTAAACAAAATTGTAGGTATAAGTAATTATTAACTTTGAAACGTTTGGTTTAAAGATTTTAAGACAGTTTTTTTCTGTCGAAGTCGGAAGGTATTTTATAATGGGTGAGAATACCATGTCATAGCTACGGAATTATTGTATTGTCATCTATTCTTAATACGTGTTCAAAATTTCAGATATTTTGGACTTCGGAACGTGGGTGAAAATGGAACTGAAAGGTTCCATTACATTCATACATACAGGCGAAACTAATAAAAGCGTGTCAAGAAAGGCGGCTCTGACCCGCCCGACCTATCTCTGAGCATAGGCATGATGATCCTAGCCTCCTCCAGACAAAGAGTAAGAAAAAAGGGTGATTAATTAATAGCAATGGAAGAAAATATGATGGATAAAATAATACAATCATAATTTGTTCAATTGGGGACTCCTGTAGGAACTGTGGATCCTCCTAATTGGCAACATCTCTGACCCATAAAATAATATCTGCTAGAGAGCTCTCATAATTGTATGATGTAATCGAAGGTGTTCTATTTGCCTTAAAGTGAGAATTTATGTTTTTGTTTCCAAGATACATGCGCACTTAGAAAGTATCGTCCTTAGACGTAAGACACTTACGATAAAATGCAGCCAACAGGAACGAATGACGTGCCCATGCAGGTGGCGAACATGACGGATCTGATGTAAGCCCTCGCCTCTTTTTTCAAGAAGGAACGATTCACCTTTCGCCAGTTGAGCAGTAACTGGGCCTGCAAAAACGAAGATTAATCTTGGTTTGGTTTACAGTTTATAATGATGAGATACATTTCATATAGTTTTATGCAGTAAGAAAATTGTATGTATTGCGCAGAAACACAGAATAATATATACACTTAAGTAAAAAAGTTACTGGACACTCAAGCACGTAACATGAGGAAATGCTACAAGACTGTCAAATAGATCCACGATTTCACCGCTAAAATATTTTTGCATCACTTTGTTTCAGGGTCGGCCATCGGCAGTTTTGCTTCGTGGTTAATAGCAGCGTGTCTTTGTTCAGACGCGCGTCTCTCTTTTGACTGCACCACGTTTTCGGCATCGCTGCCGCTAGTGTGACAGGACCGCCCTCCTGTACCTGATCCTGAAAGCTTAACAGGAGACAACTGACAGATCTTTATACCGGGGAAGACGCCACTCCCCCCGCTAAGTCCCAAGCAGCCAAAGCTCACCATAGCCGCGTAGCCAGTAATAATCTTGACAGGGTAGTTGAATACCACTGACAGAAGGAGATAACGCTCCTTCCAACCGCGGTGACAGGTAGTGAGTGAGAACCCACTCACCTAGCAACGGAAACAACCACAGGTTAGCTATGGGGATCCACCTTGCTGAGAGCGAGGCTATCCACCTCTACGAATCCGCTTCGTGGACGAGTCCAGTAAGGCGTACAAAACCAGGACCCAAGGACTCGCCCCGTAAGTTTACTCCCAAGCTGGAGTTCGTTGAACCACGACCACTCAGAATCCAAACCGTGATCGGCTCAGCACGAGGCTGTGGCTTCATACCGAACCCTGAATCCCTGCGAAATACCATGCATCCGAGTTTTCCCCCGAACAGGTGTCCACCTTCCAGGGCTCCAGAACTCCTTCTCCAGATCAACATTGCTCCAGATCCGCAACGCAGTGCCTCGGTGGGGATATGCAATCTGTTCGGAGGTGTTTGACTGCACCAATCAGAGTAAGGTTATTGTGACCACAGAATATTTAGTAATACAGAAGTGAAATATTCGGCAGGACTGCGAACTCTGTCACACACGCCAGCAAAATGGCTTCCCTGGCCAGCAACACGGCGAATACGTCTACAGCCAATCACCGTAAGGCGGCTGCCCTGCTAGCCGGCAGCCAGACCAATAGGAAACCTACCGTAACGTGCAGGAGCCAAAGATACACGGTGCTAGTATCAAAAACTCGGATAGTCAGTCAGTGATGAAGTACACCCGTATCAAATGAGCCACCACGCCATTTCATATCAGCATTACTATTAAGTCTGTGTTGTGACTTCATACTGCTGTGATTTACCAGTAGATCCTCAAGACAAGTTCGAGTTAAATCATCCTATAACTGATCATGAAGCAGAACTGCAGCTGTGCACATAAGGCATTCAAACCAAATGGGGCAATAATCTTTTCGCCACAAAATCGTGGCTCAACTGACAAGTCATGATCATGAAATTATGGAGGACGAAATAGTGATGATGTACAGAATGTCTGTGATTCGTCTGTAAACAGTTAGCCAACACAACATAACCGTCTTATAATCACAAAAGGGACAGGATTCTATACACTGTATTGGAAAAAGTAACTGGAACGATAGATTCTCTGGATTTTCCAGTGTCCTGGATTTTCCAGTGTCTCTACTCGTGACGCACGCGACTCAATCATAATTCCCCACATAGGTATTTTATTCATCCCTATAATTTACAAGCAATGACGGCACAGCTGCATGCAGAAACAGGTTGGTGGTACAACAGGCTCGCTGTTGCACAATCTCTCGTATGACGTGCTGCACACAATTAACACTAAGGTAAATGGAAATTAACGCGTAGCAAACGTTCTCAAGAGCAAAGACTCCTTTGGTGGGAATCCTTCAGATTAAAGGTCTAATTGCAGCATATTTACGGCCACAAGTTGCAGTGGCGAAACTAATTTTTTTAATCGCTGAGTGGAAATTTACCACGAAGGATGGCAAGTTTTCCACAGGAACCAACTAACATAGTTTTAATCACAAATACGGTTGCTAGATAATTAGTCAATATTGTATGTTTGCATCGAACTTGTTGATACTACATACTTCTGACGAACTTTTCCTCATCCAAATGTTTTTCGTCACATATTTTTCGCCTAATGACAAGTCTAAACAAACTTCTTACTGATTTGGGAACTCATGCCTCAATTAAAATTAATTTACACGAGTAAGATAATCTGCGCCGAAATCTGAGGTTCCTATTGATACAGACCAGAAAAATTTTCGTTTTGTGGGCACAAACAAGAACTTCAAGCGACCGTAAATGTGTGTTACTTTTGTAATTGGTTCTTTCTTTGATACTTTTTGGAGAGTGTTGAACAAATTGTAATGACGTAACGAATTGCAGGCATAATCACAAGGTAGCTCTGTGTCAACGAGCAGCCAATGAGTAGATAGTGTCTACTCGAATACACAGATGTTCTCGGAGGCTAGCCCACGAGTCAGTGAACCTGCAAATTTATCCTGTCTCTACCTATTACTACCAGTCCTCGTATCACATAAGACAATATTTTTTGTGTTAGAAATTATTGCAAATAGTGACATTTTTCTGCATATTTTCATCGATTCTTAAGAAATGCAAAATCACTCCCACGAGTGCTGGAGTTCCTCAAACATGTTTCTGAAGACAGGAACAGACGCCTGTTCCCGAAAAGTCGCATTTGATGTCGAAGGAAGTCTTCTAGTTTCTTCTTTGTTATGTTCGTATTGTTGCCTGTGTTTACACCCATTCCAGCCTCAGCTCGTTGGTGTTGTCTTCATTCCCCTCCTCCACTTGTAGTGTCATTTCTCACACAGTTATTTTTCTATATTTAACTGTTATTTGTGTAGTGCCTCTATCAGGATACACATACCGTACTCCTTTCCGGAATTATGAGAACGTTATATAATTTTTGACCTAACACGAGTTTCACTGTTTGCAACAAACTCTTTATTTTGCAATGCGTTTCCTGCATTGAAATGAAACATTTAAGAAAAATTTTCACCCTCATTGTAAGAATCGATCAATGGTCATTTATACTTTCTCAGAAACTAATAACTGTATTTGAAAATGAATTATGCATGAATGTACTCAATGTGTCGGATATACATATTTTTTTTTAATTTTGAGGTGGTTAGTGATTGGTTATTGTTAACTCTCAGCGTCTGGTGGGATTCTACCAGCAAATCACAGGCGTGAGGAGTCACAGTAACATCCTCACTGGCACTGTCAAACGAGAGTCGTTATAACGACTTCAACAAAAATCTAACAATTCGTATTAATCGTCACTTTGATCAGAACTCGGGGGCGCGCGGAAACTAAGATCGAATCTCCTTCGTTCATCATTTACTTATTCGTCTCTAAGCGCGAGGCGCTCAACTCAACTGGAAGTGGTTAGACCACTCGCCTCCCACCAAGTCGATCCGGGCTCGATTCCCGGCGGGGTTGGTCCCGGATTTTTCGCAAGCGGTAAATGTGGTGAACATTACCATTGGCCGACGGGTTCTCGGGACACCCCATCCATGCATTCCGTCGTTGCTCCGTTATAAAGGATAAATGCCAACATGTCATGTCTCAGGGAATGGCTGACGTCCAAGAACTCCCATGTTACAAGTCTGTGTCTCGGGGTGTGATGCCCTACCTTCGGGTTCACTACAGACTCCATATTAATTATTCATCGTTACTAACGACCTCTGATTTTCGCGGAGAAATTTCTGCGTCAACATGTTTAATAGGTATTGATCCTTCTCAGCTCGGATTTATTGCTTTTCTCATAAATCAAGGAATACAGAATTTGTTTTACGTTTTTCGCTTTCACACGGCATAGTTTATTATTTCTTTCTCTTCTTGTAACCCATAAAGCGTGGTTTCTGTTACTTTTGTGACCACTGTAGCCGCTTCCGTCAATAAAGCACTTTTACCTTGTCAGCTTTTTCCTGCTACAAAATAATTAATACATTAATTTTGCAACCATTTCAGAAAATTAAATAAGTTTTTTATGATCTATCATGTCAAAAATGTTGTTCAATCCACTGAAACAAAAGTTATCGAGAAAACAAGAGTAAATCCTCTGGGGTAAGGAACATTCTCCCTTAAATGACTCAGATGCACATCTGCAGATATCCTTCGTTGTTATTGGCAGCGCGTGTCTTTGTGTAAAGACATTTCTCAATTGATATTGCCACTCCGAAGAAGTCTTTGCGACACCACACGTCTGTGATTTGTATGGACCCGTGATTTTCTCGACAAGATTTTTGCACCAAATGTTTTCTGTGCAGATTTGAAGCTGTGCTTCCTGATAGGTTATTGGACGTTTTAAACTCTAACGCGTCTTGGGGGCCTACCCTCAAATTGCAGACGTGTGGTATACCAGTAACCGTATTCTGATTGGCGTTATTAAATATGCGACGCCTCTTTGAAAAGCAACAGCAACAAAGCAGAGTTATGCATGTGTACCTAAGTCATTGAAACCAGATGGTGCGAAATTCATGGGTCGCTAGTGATTTGCGGTAAAACCTAAATACACGAAAGAGTTAAAACGTCCAATAACTGACCATGAAGCATTGCGGCAGATGTGCTGATAAATTAACGTGCTGAAACAAACTAGTGAAGAAAAATTTTTCAGCAAAAATAGGAGTCCTAATTATTACCGTATGCCTGTTTCCTTCTAAGCGCAAGACGCTTACCTGGCGTCAGTCGTGACCTCGTAAAATCCTTTGAGCTCTCTTTCAAACACAGAACATTAGTTCTCCATCCTCCGTGAGTGGCAGAAGTAATTTATAGTTAGAGGTGATTTATCGTGGGAAAAGTTGACAGTTTGCTAGGCTCCCATGTAATGTATTCATTTCTGAGGTTTTTATTTCGTTGCTGGCGAGTCCCTATATGACTGGGTCAATTATAACTCTAGTGTGCTACTACTGGACGTCTGTGATTCGTCTGTAAACAACTTGACTGTGCTACATAACCGCCGGCCAATAACACATGACGCAGGATGGTACACTGATTTGCAGAATACGCGGGCAGAAAACATTCTCGCGATTTTCCACCATCTCTATTTATAGGATTAAAAATAAAATTAAAAAAAAAAAAAAATGAGCGGGGGTAAAGGGGTGTGTGCAGTGTTATAACTGAAGTGAGAACGATAACGCAGGCGCGAAACGTGCGGTCTGCGGTGCTAGACCTCAGATAAGAGTATACTAACAGAATGCTGACTGATAACAGCACACGCAATAATTGCTTTCTGATAACGCCGCCACTTCACTCGCCGCTGGGGAAGACGGCAGAACCCGGCGTACAGCTCGACGGCGATTTTCCGGTCACAGTGACGAGTGAGGTTCTCCTCTCTCCGCTGTAGTATCACTCTTGGTGATATTTGCTTTCTACACTGAAAAAAAAAAAAAATACGTATTGGCCACCGCAAAATATTTTGTCATTTACGGACCTTACCACACCACCTTGTGGTGACCACAAAAATTTTTCGCTGTACCCGATAAAGTTGTGCTGTGACTACAAAAATATTTTGTAACCACCACAACACCGTCTTTTATGTGTACACGCAGATCGGAAAAATTCGCGGGTTTGCTAACTTTAGGGTTAGCCTCCAGGAATATCTTTGTACTCACAATATGCTTGCTGACACAGTGATACCATGAGTAGAGAGAGGCATTAATCGCGGGAAAATTCGACTGTTTGCTAGTTTCCAATGTAGTATCTCCGTGTCCGAAGTTCTTATTTCGTTATTCGTCGTTTCGTATTTAAGGCTCAGCATCAGTCGCCATATTGAATTATTTTATTTTTCGCTCTTATGAAATTCTGAGAACTAAATTGTGAAATGTGTTACTATAATATGAATTCTATTTACCTTGCGCTACAATAGAAGCATCGCAGTTGAACTTTTGACGTAGGCCTATATTTAAGTCGTAATAAGTCGGGCAAATTAAGAATATAACAAAAATTGCTCGACTAATTACGGCTTGAATATACGTTAAAAGTTCAAAAGTGCGATGCTTTTATTGTAGTGTAAGGTAAATAGAATTTATATTATAGTAACAAATCTCACATTATTCTTCTCAGAATTTTGTAAGAGCGAAAAATAAAATAATTCAATATGGCGACTGATGCCGAGCCTTAACCGGACCAATGAGCATTCTGGTACGATACTTATCACTTGTTATTAGTCTATAATCGTTTGAACTGTCTCAAGTTATCGCCGCAGTGGCCGAGAGGTCAGACCTATCGCCTCATACCAAAGTGATCCGGGTTCGATTCCCGGCGGGGTCGGTCCCCGGATCTTCGTATAGGGAATCTTGCCGGACGATGGCGCTGGTGAGCGGGTTTTCTCGGGAATCTCCCGTTTCCCACCCCCATTCATTCCGGTGCTGGTCCATACATCATGTCACCCCTCACCAGCACTATGGGCCTCGATGTTAAGCGCTGATCAAATTCTCTCTCTCTCTCTCTTTCTCTCTCCCTCTCTCTTTCTCTCTCCCTCTCTCTCATTCTGTTGTCTCAAGTTATCGCCGTCCAATCATGCAAGGTACAACATGCTATAGGTGGTTCGGGATAAAGTGAGCACTCAAAAAAGCCCTGCTAAAGTTCTATTATCAGACAATTTGTATATATCCGCGCATAACGGCTAACGACGGGACATTTCGGACGTGGGTAACCTCTCACTTGATGATTGCGCGGGTAAGGTAAATTGTGTAGTCGGTATGAATCGATACAGTTTAATAAAAATAAGTTTATTAATTATATAAAATACAATTACGTCGACTTCGGTTCATTTTGTTTCTGTATTGTTGTATTTAAATAGGAAAAAAACATGGAACTATTTTGCGTAATTTCGCTGCCAACCACACAAGCAGTAAGGCAGATATACTTTATGCAGGATTATATGCAGTAACGGCTAGCAATATTTTTTTAATGTTAAATTTTTATTGTTCACTTTATCCCGAATGACCTATAGAACACTTTGAAGACCTCATTGGCACTGAAGGTTTTCGCGATTTTTCACTCTCTCTAACTATGAGATTAGGATTATTTATTATTACCTGCGCTCCCTGCAGAAGGCGTCAACTGAGTCAAGGGCCAATCGAAAAAGTGACACGGCCTCACGAATGTTTCAGGTCTCTATATGTTGGTGAATAGTGGCGTAGCTTGGAGTGTTCCAAGACGTGCTGTGCTAAGCGATGACTGGAGATGATGGGTTATCGAGGGAAAAGTTGACTGCGTGGTGGATTTCAACACACGTTCAGCTTACCAGAAGATTACTGGCCTTACCTTGTATGTGGAGCTGTTACCCTATTTGACTGTGACAATAGCAATCGAGCTATTGTAATATTTTATGTCTGTTATTGGTCTGCAGACAGCTACACCACAGACTAGATAGTAATACAGACGTGAAGTGACATGGCGGCTCTTTTGATACAGGCGAACTTCGCCGCTTATTGGCTGCCCGAGACTGTTAATACAAGCCCCGTGTCTGTTTGGCTCCCGCACGTTACGGCAGGTTTCCAATTGGCCTGGCCGGTAGGTCAGCAGGGCAGCCGCCGTACGCTGATTGGCCGTAGGTTTATCCGCCATGTTGCTGGCCAGGGAAGCCATTTTGCTGGCGTGTGCGACTGAGTTCGCTGTCCCACCGGCTATTTCACTTCTGTATTCCTAAATATTCTGTGCCAACATACCCTTGAAAACGCTGTAGTTTTTTGTGACATGTATGAACCAGCGAATTTTCCCGGTCTTTATACATCAGGTGTCAGGAGGTGATAATTTGCAAGGGTTAGGTGTTCGCAATTCTACCCCAAGTAAGTTTATCCGTGTTCGAAATTTCAACGGATGGCCTCTCAGTCAATTTCTAAAAACTATTATTGTTTTGAAATATAAATATAAAACGTGTAAAGAATGCACTGTGGATGTAGCATTTAGCTAAATATTTGGCATGTAGACAATATGTAAGCTTTTTTTTTTTTTTAATTCCCGTAATTTTAAAGCCTTGAATAGCATTGCAGGCGGTTATCAAATCCTGGTAACCAACAAGGCCTATACGTAACTGACATAAAATACCATACTCCAGCGATTTAATTTTCATACGCGCCAAAGGAGACAGAATGAGTAGTACGGTCTGTTGAAGATACTAGCTGACGTGGGAGATAACTGTGCCAGCTCGTATGTTCCCAGCTGTAGTGGCAGTGCACGGCGGCAGTGCTAGCTTTCTCTCTGGACTGGACTACTTCACACAAGGATTACGTGCCAAGACGCGCCACGCCTGTCCTGCCCTTCATTCCAATGTCTTCTTCCGCTCTCACTCCGCGCTCTTCCGGTGCGTGCGTGCTTTGCCACCGCGGCGCGGTTAGCACGGCCAAGGAATCCAAGCGCACAGGAGAGGCGTTTACGAAAAGTCGTACGTAGGGCTGTGTACTTAGCCGTTGGACGGTGTTGTGGCGTGTCACGCGAAACATTTTTTTACACGAAACCACCGAACTTAATCTTATTGTTGTTATCTATGAAAAGAACACCCACTTGAAACTACGTATGCCACTTTTTGAAAATTCAATATGCTTGTTAGAAATATGATTTTTGGGCTTTTGGAAATGGCTAAAAACGGCTTTTTTAGACTGCTGTAACTCTGAAAATACGACCTGAATCCGTAAATTGCAAAATGAGGTGCGTGCATTGGTCTTCACTTCAAAAATAAAATTATAGGGTCATCGCTTGAGTCCCATAGGAAAACGATTTCTAGGAAAACATTGCACGCCAGTTTAGCGCGCTGCGAATAGAGACCATGTGCCTATCGTCGAGCGTGGTACTACAGCTACGCCGATCTCGCGCGTCGTGTGCGGAAATTTCAAACCAGTACACAGTACTCTTAAGGGGTCTCCGTACATAGGCTGCATTAGTGTGTGAGGCAGGAGCGGTAAGAGTGCCGTTGACCAAAGTATGTAATACATTATCGCCTCTCCGTGCAAGCAACTTGTGTGCAGTGCTTTACTATTATCCTTTTTCCTATTGGACTTCAAGGGCGCGGCATACAGCAATTTCCGTTTTGCCAGCATCTTTACTGCTCTCAGCTGTATTTGAGTCCTATTCCCATCAGAAGTTAGCTGATTTGGGTTTCCAGGCCCTGCAGATTTGTTGACTGGTACAGATTTATTTCCATGTTTAGTCACAGGTTGTAAAGTTGCATAATTACCAGGAGTGCCAGTAGCATTGGAAACAGTATTTTGCCAGGTTTAAATGGGAAATTTGAACCTGTCATCCTAAAGTTGCGTTTATTCACATTTAACCTCCATGCGTACCTCAGTCGACACTTTGGAGGTAGTTGTTAATTTTTTTTCTGGGAGATATGTGTCCTTACCGAACTAAGATTATCCCCATAGGAGGCACCGTGTCTAGAACTGTTTGCCAATGAACATGCTCGTCTTCCCTCTGTCATTATAGCGTTGCCCTACCATTTGAGTCTTCCGCCCCAAGCCTCGGTGAGAATCGTGCTCTAGCAATCCACCGCTTGAAAGACTTGCAGTGTGACTGACTCACGTGGCATGTTCCCTAAACAACTGCTGCAACATGAATTGTGATGGTCTGGCCGTCCATGGTTTAAAAGCCCACCTGAAGAATGGCCAGTATCTGCTTCCTCTACTGACGATGGTGTTTCTGAAGTGGCCCTTCAAGAAAGAATACTGCTCACTGTGGATTATCATATGCCAAACATTATAAGTATAGTTGAAAAGATCTGGCCGATTAATAAGAGCATAATGATCAACGTCCTAATTTCAGTGTTTCGTTTACAATTGTGAACATTCCACTAACACGAGGACTGAAGCTCTATCTTCTCTGGAACTGGAGGAGTCAATGATTGTACGTGAAACAAGTCTAAATGTCTGAATTCAAACAAGAAATACAGCTCATCAGAAAAGATCAGCCTGTCACACGGTCTCGGTTTGGGAAAAAGAAGGTATAGAAATGTGGTCGCGAGTCGCAATAATGTAGAATAATCTAGAATCCAGTTAGGGCATAGTAAATAATGTTATGGCCAGTTGGCCTTGGGCAGAGGTAACATTAGCTTTGTTGTGTGTTCTGGTTTTTTCCTGTTATTTTCTACGTCATTATCTTTTACTACGCCACATTTTTATTTTCATTAGTCTCTAATGGGGTTGGTGGTATTGTGGTCACGTGATGTCAACCCGTCAATAGGAGCGCGGCCTGGGGTGGCGTGGGTAACCCCCTTCTAAAGAGTTTTACCTACGCCATTTGTAAAAAGTATCAAGACATTGAATAAGAAGGTCGTGTCTTGGGACCAGGACCCAATTTTTTCAATAATGTAGTTGGTTTTCACAAAATATCAGGAAGGTCGTGTCTCGAGGCTGCGGTCCAATTCTATTATAATGTAATGTGTTATATATTTTTTTGTAGTGAATTTTTACAGAATTATTTAGTGACGCCGCAGAGTGCGATTGAGTCTGGGGGCTGCGGCCCATATCTTTCAAATTTAAATATTAAATAATGTATGCTGCGTTTTTATATTGACTTTTTCAGTAAACCGGGTTCTCAGAAATGGATGGAAATAATGCTGATTTAATTGTAAAACAAATTTAACCAAAACTGAAATTTTTCAGGAATGGAAGTTTCATTTCTGGACGCAAACCCCGGAGTCAATTCCTGGAACAGTGGTAACTTTTTTGAGAAAAGCGACAGTGATGCAAAAAAAAGTTTGGAGTGACTGCAGTGTGTCAGGAGATCTCTGTACCTTCTTCAAACCCTAACTACACGTAGGTCCAGGAGGGCTGAAGTGTAGCAGTTTGAGCCGCAACGAGGGGTCGGAGCAGTTGTTGCCGGCGGCCTGTAGCAGTTGACCAGCAACGTGAGCCAGTAACTACGAGGGATCCGAGCTGTTCCAGATGGTTAAGGACGATGTGAAAACGTAGCTGCTGGTCGACAGAAAGTTTCAACGCTCTGAGAGAAAATTTGATGCTGGGAACGTCACTCACATGAATCTCCGAGGGAGCAACACACCAGAAAACTGCTCGTTTAACCTAATGTGAACGCAAATGTTTGAAATTTTTGAAACAAATTTCCGTTAATAGTACTGTCACCGTGATATTGTTGTATTAATTGGTATAATAAGTTACATTTAAAATTACATATAGTGTTAGTTTTCCTAGTTTTGTAATTGACAGTGTACATACTTTGACATTTCATAGCCAAGTTGGCTGATGATGTATTTAAGGGTTTCCCCATAAGGGAAATGGGAAACAACGAGGGCACTAGTGATTTAAGATTAATTTTGCAAGCACTGCAAAATCTCAAAATTGAGGCTAGGGAAGTGTTACAAAATTTCACAGCTGAGGTCAAGGAAAGTTTTGATGAAATTAAAGAGTTGGCCCAGAATGTAGTAAAGAGTGAGATTGAAGTACAGTTAGATACAGAGGATTTGCAAGTGCAGCAGTGTAGGGGGCAGAAAACTGTAAATTTTCAGGGAGGAAATAGTGCTAGAAATGTTGAACATGCTGTGTAAAAAATTTTTACACCTAAAAACAAAGGCAGTCATTTAGGTACTTCGGAGGTAAAACACCAAAGATGGCAGATGGAAAAGGTTTTGATTGGACAAACAAAACAGTTGACTTGCAATAATGCAACAGGGTGGTGTTAGTGTCGTCCTTAAATGAGAAACAAATACATTTTGGCTTTAACGAGCCATTACGCAAAAACTATGGGAGAGAAAAAAATTATGAGAGAAAAATATAGGCCATTTTGTGTCTAAAACAAGAAAAAAAACTGGTATAAATATAAAAATAAAACACGGTGATGAAAATAGCGGTAGACCCTTAAGCGGTGACCACATTATTTAATTTGTGGTTAGCATAGTCCAAAGTGTAACGCTTATTTCAATATCTGTGTTTTCCGAATCCGGTTTTTATTTCTACAGATACGGCAGCTTGAAAAACCCATTTTTGGCCATTTTGAGAGGTCCGAAAATAATGTTTTAAATGAACGTGCAAAATTGTTGATACTATAGAGACATAGTTTGAAGTGCGCGTAATTTTCGTAGATATGAAAATATATTTAGTAGTTTCGACAAAAAAAAATTATCGCAACTCACTGCAACGCATTTCATGAGCAAGTAGGGAGGCCCCTTAAGGGTGTTCAAGTGCGATAAAATCATAATTTTATATTTATATGATATAGTGTTAGTTTTATAGACGATACTTGTGAGTACAGTTTCCTCTTACAAAACAATTTTAACTCGCATAGTTTTCTCATAATGGTGCGTCAAAGTCAAAATTTACATGTTATGCTGCCATGCACAAGGCAGAAATTGAATTTTTGTTATCTGGAAAATCTGTTCTTCAAAATTATGACACGAAATTAAACTCGTCATTTCGATTTTATTTACAGGCACTGACATACACATAAACATTATAAGTACGTACTACAAAATACGCTCTAACTTTACGTTTATAAATAAACGTTACTGACTTTTTCTAAACCAAATATATTGGTTACATTTTCATTATTAAATTACTTAGCTTCTTTTAGGCAAATATCATTTGTCTGCCTTAACTTTCTTAAATAAGGAGGGGTCAGCATGCCGCCCCTTTGATATGCAGCCCGGGGCACCTCCCCCCTCTCTATATATGGCACTGCATCTATGAGATGGTGACCCTATCATTATATGGCGTAATATTAAAAGTAAATTATTGTCAATGCCTAAACCTTTTCTATGCCAAGAAAGGATCTCAAGAACATCCATTTTCGCCATATTCTCCGACTATAAAATATGGTTTAGTAAATAGTGGTGAACCTTAAATATGTCTATACACGTGTAACGTTCTACAAATGCTATTCCTAAGCTGACTAAACTTACACACACTGAGTAGTTTTCGAATAATCTTGTAACGATCTATACTCTACACACCAATCAGAGCCATAGCCAGGCGGCCTCGCTTTCCGTAAACAAATGGTGTAAGAGTAACAAAACAACTGGTGAACAACACAAGTGTATGTTTCTATTGACGAAGGTTAACAACTTAGTTAAAGTTATGCGGGCTAATAAATTACACGTATTCTGGGAGAGGGGTGAAGGAAAGTTGGACTCAATATCCTTGACCCACTGCTCGAGTGTTTACCACGGAAGTTAAAACATCAAGGTCTGAGACACACGTGCAACACGCTATAGTAGGGGAAAAAAAGTATTAATTCGAGCACTAGTGAGGCGAATGAGAAAGCATTGTTTGACGCCAAAGTGTGATCGTTTTATTACCATATTACGTTCAGGCAGCCTGATCGTTGAATATGCAACAATGGTAGTTTAACTTCGAGGTCTTCAGCGCTGGTGGGGGTGACACGATATGAGTATGGAGCAGCGCCGGAATGAATGGGCGGGGGAAATGGGAGATCCCCGAGAAAACCCGCCGACCAGCGACATCGTCCGGCACGATTCCCAAGGGGTCAGACCTCTCGCCTCCCACCAAGGCGAACTGGGTTCCATTCCCAGCACGGTCGGTCCCCGGATTATTGCATGTGGTTGGCGGGCTTTCTCGGGGATCTCCCGCTCTCTCTGCCGCTTTATTCCGACGCTGCTCCATAAATCATATCACTCCTCACCAGTGCTAAAGACCTAGATGTTAAGCGCCCCCGTCTATTAGTTCATTGTTTACTGTAGCAGTGATAAGTAGATACTAGACAAATGGTCGGAGCTTTAGTATACACATGACAGTGGATTATAACGTGTAAATCACTGAATTCGTGAATTTTACCTTTCCCTGCCAATTGGCAATGAGGTTCGCTCGTATCAAATGGGCCGCCACTTCATTTCACGTCTGTATTTATATACAGGGTGCCCTGAAACAAACACCTAATAAACACACCACATGAATCCTGAGCTAAATTGGGGATGAAGATGTTTGTGGCTAAATGTTGTACGACGACATTTTACGTGCACAATGTGGCAACACTGCAAGAAGTAGTCCCTTCTTGTGCTTCGCGTTCAGGTATTGTTTTATGTATATTTAGGGACGAGAATTTTTGGCGATTAGATCTTTACTTCACTTTGTTTCAGTGTCTTACGTGCACACCTGCAGCTCAACGTCATGGCTATTGACAGAGTGTTTTTGTGCAGAGTTATTCATTTGACTGTGCCAATCAGTACACGGATAACTGCCAAACATCACGTCTGTGATTTGCGGGTTTAACCTCCACACGCTGGGTGTTACGGCATCCAATCACTGACGACATAACAGAGATGCAGGTGCGCACGTAAGGCACTGAAACAAAGTGCTGCAAAAACCTTTTCGCGAAATTTACTATCTTTACACTGTAAAAAAACTTCCTAAAATGTTTAGGAAGAAATTAACCTAAATGCAGTGTGGGACGGTTACCATACTTCCTCCTTGTAAATATGTAATTTATCTTTTGTTGTAACAATACCAGTCTGGTAACGTCAGTATACATTTGACTGTTTTACATAAAAAGTTTAGAAGTGCTGCTATGGATGTCTGGGAAATAATTCTATCATATCTACTTGTTTAGCGCTCCTATACGCACGTCTGGCAAATTTACAAGCTAATTTTTTTTAGAGTGTATGTATGTTACATCAAGTAAACGTATACATATGTTTGGACTGCTCGGGACTTCAACCGGCACACATAATATGCATGTCAGAACAATAATAGTGAGATAAGTGAGACATATGTGTAGCACAAGAGGGGACTAACTACCGTGATATGATGTCTTATTGTTAGAGATGAGGGCTACAGTCTAAAAATAGTTTGTCAATCTGCCATACATGGGTATAGGAGTGCTAAGAACGTAGGAATGGTAGAATTGTTTACCAGATATCCATGGCAGCACTCCTAATAGTGTTTATGTAACAGTCAAATGTGTACTGAAGTTACAAGACTTGTATTGTAACAAGTGTAACAGTTACAAGGTGGAAGTATGGGAACTGTCCCATACTGCGTTTAGGCTAATTACCTCCAGCAGTTTGTTCCAGCGCCTCATGTGCACAGCTGCAGCTCTGCGTCATGGTCGGTGATTTGCTGTTTTTAACGGTTTCGTGTCTTAACGCTTTACCGCAAATCACGAACGTGTGGTATCGTAGTAGCCTTACTCTGATTGGTGCAGTCAAATGAGAAACGTCTTTCCACAAAGACACGCTGCCAATAATAATGAAGCAAAGCTGCAGATGTACGCACGAGGCACTGAAACAAACTGTTACAGAAATCTACTCACCGAAAATTGGGGTCGCTGATGATGGCATATCGCGAAAATGTTTTGTGCCAACATGCCTTTCAAAACACTGTAGTTTCTTGCAACTTGTGGCACTTCTGACAAAACTTAGTTGTCTGTAGGCCAATAACAGGCATCAAATATCGGAATTCTTATTGGCTCAGTCAAATAGGGTAACAGCTCCAAGTACAAGCTACAGCCAGTAATCTTCTGGTAACCTGAACGTCTATTTAAATTCAGCAGACAGTCAAGTTTTCCCGCGATAAACCATCACCTCTACTCATTGTGCATACAATGTCGTCGTATAATATTTTGCCACTAGTATTTCGTCTTCAATTTAGGCCAGGATTCATGTGGTGGACTTATGCACTTGATTCTGGACATCCAGTATAGATAGAGACACGATTTTATGGCGAAAAGATGTTTGCATCAAGTGGTTTCAGTGTCTTATGTCCACACGTGCAGTTCTGCTTCATGGTCAGTGATTGGACGGTTTAACTCTCGCTTGTCTTGAGGTTCTGCTCACAAATCACATACGTAGGGTGTCGCAATCACCTTGTTATGATTGGTGCAGTCAAATGAGGGACTGTGTCTGAACAAAGACACGCTGCCAGTTACCATGAAGCACAGCTGTCGATGCGCACTTAACGCATTGAAACAAAATGTTGCAAAAATCTTTTCGCGACAAAATCGTGACTCTAGTAATTGTTTATTAAACGTGACCTTGAGGACTCCGAACCAATGGCGGGCATGCATAAACACAATCATGTAGCCTACTCCCGCGCTACATCGTCAAATGTTCAAATGCTCACTCACTGGAGCAGAAGCCAATGTACAAGTAGCTGAGGACATAGTATACACAGGATTGTGAAGTCCAGCCTGCTGGTCGTTGAACCCGCGAAATGGTCGGATCTCGTGATCTCTCCCGACAACTAGTTCCGACTCGCAGCTCGCCAGACGAGAGGTTTGGAGCAGGGAGAAGACGGGGAATGTAAAAAGCGCAAAACCTGTTCGACCTCCCCGCCAAGCTCCTTGGCCATGCAGAGGACTCTGTAGTAATTATAGTTTATTATGAGGAGCACTGCGACGTTCGAGGCGTAGCGAGAATACGTTCATGCCACCAGCTCGCACGAGACACAGACCTCAAGAGAAGTGATCTATTGTCTTTCGTTATACTTAAGAGTTAGCTTTTTTTACGTTCGAGGCACGGAGACGGGGAAGGCGTTAGTCGAATATAACACGTCCGTCAAACACCCCATCGCCTCTAGACGCGAAGGACTAAACTAGCGTACAGTATTTTCGTAGAAACCGTTTTTCAACGGGACCTCAAGCGACAGCCTGTTATTTTATGTGTGGAAAGTACGTGGTAAAGTCCAATGCAGGTTTCTATTATCCAGTTTTCCGATTACGGTTGATATTTTCTCAGCTACAGCAACGTGTAAAAGCCATTTTTAGCACTTTTGAGGAGCTTGGTAATTATGTTTTTAATTAGCAGACGGCTTTTTTAAAAACATAAAGATACAGTTTGAAGCGTGTCTTCTATTCGTCGATAAATTTATTGGAAACATTTTCAATTGTTACTCAAAAAAATTACTTTCCGTACCACGTTACAGCACGTATCACTCGCCAGGTCCACTAACTCTTAAGGCGCTTACGAAAATTCACTTGTTGGGGTAGGGTAGGTTATCTCAGTCACGTGGCCAGGTTTTGTCGATTACCAGCAATTATATTCGAGGTTTTAAAATGACGATGGAGGGGGGGGGACTACATTATAAATATTTTGCTAAACGCTACATCCAAAGTACAGACTCTTCGCGTATTAAGTTTACTGGAAAACATGGCACCTGACATTTCTTGCGAATTTCATCTCTCTCTCTCTCTCTCTCTCTCTCTCTCTCTCTACGGCCAGTCCCAATCTAACTTCACATCTGCCAACATGAACAGCTAGCTGACTGCCCTGAACACCTGAATAAACACTGCCGACTTCACATCGTTACAACCTGCTAATTCTCCGTTTGTGTCTTTCTCTACTCTACTTTTTGCTACACGGCGCAACGACGTATGTGTACGGCTGCATGAGGCTCTAAACGTGGACCTTGTGTATTATTGCACTATAAATGCATTCATTTTTGCATCAAAAGAAATTTTGTTGCGACGAAAAAAAAATTAGTTTCAATATGTAACTTACCAGTGCATAGTAGCTTTGCCTCAAAGAAGTTTAGTTCTAACAAGGTAAGGCATGTGGGCTTTACGTCACGTCGAAAGCGGCGTCATAAGAGACGATGACACACAACTTGATAAAATGAGAGGCGATGGGAGAGGAGTCGGCCATGGCCCATTATTCGCTTGGAGCGATTTCGGAAAACCATGGAAAACCGAAATCAGGAAGGACGGAACTGGGGATCAAACCCGGTTCCTCCTGAATGCAAATCCAATGTGTTACCGTTGCGCCACCCCGAGCAGTTTAATTCTAACAAAAAAATGGTGCTATCATAGAGTAGTAATATTTATTGTAAAGTCAGTAGTAGTAATTTTTAAGACAAGTTAAATGTAAAAATATATTTCTCTTTGTTTCACAGTCGTTTCTGTGTGTTTGGGAATCTTGAAAGTGGACACTTTAGTTTCACGCGCACCGCACAGTGCCTAGTGACTATTACTGTTAACGGTATTATTTGACACCAATTATTTTATAAATATAAAAGTATAAAATGTGATAGTTTCAATTTCAAACCAGGGTAGCTACAGTAAAAAATATATTGTTAATAGCATTAATTATATAACTGAGATTTGTTAACTAGATAATTTTTAATAAGAAAGAAATTAAACACTACCGCTAAGCAAGCATTGCGAACGATATAAATTTGGATTTCACGTCGGCCATTATGATTCAACTCTTAGCCGCCTAGGTAGGGCTGCACGCATGACATCATCTCACTGTTTCCGATAATATAAATGATGGGTCGTGTCAGGTATTATGTTCAACTGTATTATCTAACATATTCCACGTGGATTTACACCCAAAACTCACGATACAGCGACAGAATGTGTTGCTTAGATCGTATGTCTGTACATTCACAGTCGGTCCCCGGATATTTGCATGTGGGAATCGTGCAGGACGAAGCCGTTGGTCGACGAGTTTTCTCGGGGATCTCCCGTTTCCCCCGCCCTTTCATTCCGGCGCTGCTCCATACTCACCTCATGTCACTCCTCGCCAGTGCTAAAGAACTCGATGTTGAGCGCTAACCAAAATCTCTCTCACTCTGTACATTCACGTGCGATAGTCTATACCGTGGAACTCCTCAGGACGACAGCACACAGCTGACTCTTCGCAGAGCAGACATAGCTTGATGTATGTTTAACAGCTCGAGGTGACGCAATGGTAACACGCTGAACTCGCATTCGGCAGGACCCGGGTTTGATCCCCGGCTCCGGCCATCCTGATTTCCGTTTTCCATGGTTTCCCGAAATCGCTCCATGCGAATGCTGGGACGGTTCCTTTAAAAATGCCATGGCCTACTCCTCTCCTAGCTACTGTCATTGCATCAAGTTGTGTGTCGCCGGCTCTAATGACTTCGCTGTCGACGAATCTTAAAAGCCCACTTACCTTGAGGAATGTTCCATAGTATCTCGTGTCACGCAAGTTCAGACAGACATCTAAGTTACCTCACAAAGTCTGCGTAGAGTTGACTTCAACCAGGACATACATTAAACGTAGTTTTATTTACATTCTGGCTAGTTTGCGATAGCTTATCTACGAAGACTGCAAGTTCTTCAACTGTTTAGAAGTTGTTATGCAGGAAGTAAACTTCATGATATCGCGGAACATAGCGATAAACATACTATGCCCGCATGTATACAAATTAAAGAAATCCTTACACGTGCTCGCGTTAATATGTACACTGCTTCCTGTTGAAAAACTAGTACACAGCGTGTGCAAGGACGTTTTAAAGGATAAATATATTTTTCCGACGCTACGTGTCCCAGGAAAAAAAAGACTGCTATATAGTCTACAAGGAAAAAATATATTGTGGTAACTACAAAATATTTCGTGGGTATTTACCCTGCAGAAATTAATTTGCTGTCACAAGAAAACCATTTTTCTGTCGCCACTAAAATATTGTGGTCACCAGAAAATTACTTTGTGCTTACAAAAAATAATTTTGCAGGGAAAACTTCTCACAAAATTCTTCTTTCAGTGTAAACAAAACAATATTAACTAAAAACAAGCCATAGTAAAATATACGTTCAAACACATACACATAGGCCGTGTTCCAATTAGTTGTTTTATGTGCCTAATCAGTGATTTAGTATTGTTCAAATTAAACGTCAAGTATTTTGTACAATAAAAGTTCCGGATTACTAAAAACTAAGTACCGAACTTTAAAAAGAAATGTCATACGAAATGTGTCAATTGGAACATGGTCAGTTAAACGAACGCAGAGACAGTCGTAATCACGTCTGGGCTACAAATGGAAAACTACAAAAACAAACGTTGAGATGAACGTTAGTCGCACGTGCAAAAATAAATAAATAAATAAAAATTGGACGCAGGATAGGCTGCCAGGGGTCTTGGTGGTGATGTGTTCAGAACAATCTTCTCATACCACAGAGATTCGGGTTCGATTCCCTGTGGGATCACTCCATATTTCGCACGTTTAAAACGAGTTGGATGTCGTTATTGGTTGGCGTTTTATCTCGAGGCACTTCTGTTTCCCCCACCCTTGCATTTTATCACTGTTCTATGCTTCCCTCATTTTTATCATCCTCACCAACGCACCTCACTGTTTAGCGCTGATCAAAATCTCTTCATTTACTCACAAAGACGACTAATGCATACGGACTCGACTCTGAAGCCAAAGACAGACAGGCGCATACGTACAAAACTGGAAGACGCAAAGAAGACAGTAAATTAAGGAGGAGAGCAAGATGCTAAATATTATCTATCGATTTTCTGCAATAACTTCTGTTTTAAAATATTTTCCGTAAATGTGGCAATGTTGAGGCATAGAAGATATTGTGATGGATTTAGGAGATCATATGTTCATCTCATATTGGACTTTTCATCATTCTTGAAAGTTAAGCTGTAATTCCCTTACAATGATCCAGTATGACAAATTAATGAAAGATTCCATTATTATGTATGTCAATGAGTTTATCAATAATATATCCTATGTGTTGGCAAAGAGAAAATTGTTACAATACAACTTGAATAAATGTTATGGCTTGAAAACAAAAATATAAGAAAATTATCTGATCTGAAGAGCCACAATTGGTAAGCTGTGAAAGGTGGCAGCTGCTGACTACTCATTACTAGAGACCGGATAAATTCACGGCTTCACTGACCTATACGCTAGACTCAAAGAATATCTGTGTACCGAAGCAGAGAACAGCTGCAAATTGGCTGCTCGCTGACATAGTGATCCACATGATTAGGGCTACGGCCATAGAGAAACAGGTCTGGACACTGGAATTGAAAATTGACCCCGTTATGACTGATTGGCGTCACTGGCACTCTGGGGTTGTTTTAACATTGCGTAAATGGTACTACAAGGAGCAAACTCGTGTCGGAGCTGCTAGGAGAATAGTTAGTACGATGGTATATTGCAATGTTAAAACAACACTTCATTGCTAGTGGCGCCTTCAGTCATAGGCGAGTGTCCAGACCACGGTCGTAGAAGAACAGGTCTGGACACTCGCCTATCTACCAATGTATTTTGCTTGACCTCCTTGTTGTTTGGCTGTAGTTCGTCAAGTTACCGAGAATGTCGTACTTTTTGGAGCTGTTTTCCGGGCGGTCGAACTCAAACTCTGCCCACTTTTTTCCATTTTTAAATTTTAAAATGAATAAAGATTAAAATAGATCGCAGGCTTTCGCGGCCGTTGTCTGCATTTTCTTGGCTTGTGGGTGTGAGCCGCGTAGACGCGGCTCACACCCACAAGCCAAGAAAATAAATAAAGATTGCTGCAGCCTTTCCTTAAATTTGTGAGCGAAGGAAGTATTTCATAAATTGATAAAAAATATGTTTTGATAAATTGTTTACCTTAGTAGAAAGGAAGTGGGCGGAGTTTGAGTCCGACCGCCCTAACAGCAGCGCCAATAAAACACATTATTCTCGGTAACTTGGTGAACTACAGCCAAACAACAAGGGGGTCAAGTTTCCAGGCGAGTGTCCAGATCTGTTCTTCTACGACCGTGCTCCAGACCTGTATTTCTACGACCGTGATTAGGCCTGTATTTCGTTGCTTCTTTATTGTTAGCTCAGCGCCTAGCAGAAGTTGTGAAATAAGTCAAACCCCAATCACGAAAGTGAAAGGCGTGTACAGTTATTGTTTGAATCCTAATTCGTGGGCAAAGTAAAACGTGAATTGTTCAGGCCCCTACTTGTGGGCTATCCTCCAAGAACGTCTACGTAATTCAGCAGACAACAGTAGCTCATTGGCTGCTTGCTCAAACAGTGATATCACATCATTGGGCCTTCATTTAATTACTTATTTATTTTTGGTCCAGCACCTTCCAGGATGCGCTAAATTAGTCAAAGGCCAATTGCGAATACTACACGAACTTTAAGTCGTTTGAATTGTTGCCTGTATACCCTAACGAAATCACGATTTCTTTTTTCAGCCCTCTCTCAATTAACAATGCTAATTTGGCTACCGGTGGGTGGCATTATTACCGTTCGTTAGCTCAAGATTAACATTAAAATTTGGAAATAACTGTTTCTCAACTCCTACTTCGGGCATGGTATATTGGAAGAAAAAAAATTCAAATATTTTATATTTATATATAAAATGATGTGTCCTGACACACTCACTCACTCACTCATCAACGCACAGTCCAAACCGCTGGACCTAGAACCATGAAATTTTGAGAGAAGCTTCCCCTTGGCTCGTAGGCACCCACTAAGAATGGATTTTTCGAAATTCGATAATTAAGTGGGTGAAAAGGGGTGAAATATGTTTCCGAAGAAATGTCGATAGAGCTTGAACCCGACGTCCTATCATTGTGATTTTTACTTTAATAGGACACTCATAAAAATGCATACTACCCATTTTAAGGATTTTTCGAAATTCAATGTTAAAGGGGGTGAAAAGACCTTAAATGTGTTTCCATTTAATTATTGATATCTATCGAACTCTTCGGGATAGAGAGTTGGTATTCACTTCAAAATGTTGCTTACGTAAATACCCCAAAAGTTGTTTTAGGATATTTTTTTAAATTCGACCCCCAAGCTGTAAAAACGGGGAAAATGTGTTATTTATGAATCGTCTATATTACTGATACACAATTGACTGTCGTCGTGATTTTTACTTCAATTGGTTACGTATACAAATATCTATAACAGGACTCGAAGACGTTTCGAAATTGTGTAATTAAGTTGGTGAAAATACGTGAAATGTGTTTTCGATTATTCCTCTATATCTATCGAACCAATCGAGATATCGAAGTGCCCCTTGCTTTAGATTGATGCTTTTGTAAATACCCCACATACCATTAAATATATCATCCGAATTTGGCCCCAAAGAGGTTAAAAAAGGGTAAAATGTACTTTCGATTCACAATCGATATATATATATATATATATCGATTCCATTGACTTTTATGTAGCGACGTTATTTTTGTTTAAGATTGATGCTTACTCAAATACCTAAAAAGTAACTTCACGAATTTCCGAAATTCCCCACCTAAGGACGTGAAAAGGGGTGAAAAATGATGAAATGTGTTTTTAATTAATCGTCGATGTATCGTGAACCCAACGGGCTATTGTTGTGTTCTTCACGTCCAAGAGACACCAGGGTGGCGTTCCAAAACGTTACTCTGCGAGTAAAATTTACTCCGTGCCTGTCCCAAAACTTTTGGAGCAAAAATTTTACTTACTCTGGCGGTGTCCCAATACTATGAAGTAATTAATCTGAGCATCTTTGCAGATTAAGATTTTTACTCACGTGATTTCATTGAGTAACTCAGAGTAAATTTCATTTGTTTATGTGAAAAGTGAAAAAAAAAAAAAAAAAAAAAGGGCGAAATTCACGTGTTCCACTTTCAAAAGTAATTGTAATTAGGCCTAAGTAACGATGTTATGTTGTTGGACGAACATTGAATACCTATGTAAATTAATATATGTTTCCAATACTAAACTGTACCTATTAATAAACATATTCCGTTTTGTAATATGAGTCCCAATAATTGTCAATTGTAGCTATTAACGAGTGCGTTTAGTGAATTGTGTTAAAACGTAACATTAACTTTAAAATGACTGAGATAAGGAATATAAGAGCTAATGTAAATAGATCGTGAGAATGTTCGCTAACACCTGTTTCAGCAACTGTCGAGAACATTGTGAAATAACTAATTCATTCTAAGTTTTCTTGCTCCATGAGTCCTGTCTTGGGGAATAAATAATATTGCCTATTATTAATTTGCTTCATGTTCATATTACAGGTGCTGGAGTGATTCTGTTGTGATTCTCTTTATTTCATAATACAGGAGGACTACTCTTATAGTTTAAAGTCTTTCGTGAGACTGAGAATACACTGTTTCTAACCTTTCTACATATATTTGCTGTCTACACAAATCAAACATACCTCGGTTAACATTAAACTTCCAAATCGTCTAGGCCTAGTTTTGTAGAGTTCTTGAACGACGGATGTTGTGTGTATTCGCAACACATGAGTATACAGGTGCTGAACAATTTGATTTATGACTCGCTGAACGACGAAATCCACATGTCATGCACTCATAAACACCATGTCAAACGAGTTACGACGAAACCTACGCGGAATTCAGAAATCAATTACATAAATTACAACCAGTACAAATATAAACTGTCAACATAATTTTTGCTCTTAGCAAGTTAAGGCTCCGACACAATTGATTTAGCACAGAAAACAGCACACGCACAGAAAGTTGAATTCCAGCATTCTAGGTGGCACACGATACAATTACAAATAGCACACGCACGGCAAAATAGCACAGGATCTGCGCACAGAAAGTTGAGCTAAATCCTAAAAATTCTGTGCGTGTGCGCTGTACGCCGTGCGCAGCCAATCAGAACATGGATACCACCGGGTTCAAAAGTAAATAAACACGGGTGAAAATGGAAACTAATTTGACTAACCTTTGTAAAAATTCGCGCCGAAGTTAGTAAATTCATTTGTTCGAAATGAAATTGTTTTCAAGCTTTATAACAGTTACTGCAATTTTTTAGAAAATAAGTTCACACTCGTTTTTGTATTATAAAATAAACAAAGCTGTTATTTACGAAAGGCGGTAACAATAAAAACGTTCAAAATCAGTAATACCAACACACACGTGTATTATTTACAAGTGTAGCTTGTTTTCGTTTTAACAACAACGTCCGCTGTTTTTGTGCGTATGCTATTTCAATTGTAGTTTGCAGCTCTGTGCTGTGCGATTGTTCTGTGTCTGTGCGTGTGCTGTTTTCTGTGCTAAATCAATTGTAGCGGAGCCATTACACATCACTCACATTAAGCCTTCTGTTTTTCATTGCGACGTAAGTTAACAAATGGATAAGTAGTTTGGTAAAACAACGCCTGTACATTTCACTTCATTATAAATAAGCTGCTGTCAATGAACAAAGCACTTTAATATTCGTGAACATATTCAATCCACGGAAATGAGCACATGTCCTCCAAACTGTACGATAAAACCATGATACTAACGAACATTAGTTTTCACCACACTTCAGAACAGTTAAAAACTGATAATATTAATTTTTATAGTTACAGTTGTCGAACCTACATATTCACAATTATTACAAACAACTCATAGAAAAGATATATATATATATATATATATATATATATATATATATATATATATATATATATATATATATATATATATATATATATATATATATATATATATATATATATATATATATATATATATATATATATATATATATATATATATATATATATATATATATATATATCTGAATCTGTTTACTCTACGCTCGTTCCAAAACAAATTTTACTCTTGTTTTACTTTGCCTTACTCTCCATTACTTTACTCTGCTCCAAGAGTAACGTTCTGGAACGTGGCCCAGTTAAGAATTCTAAACCGTGATTCAAGGGTTTTTCGATATTCACTCTCTTAGGAGGTGAAAAGACCTGTAATGTGTTTTAGATAAATCCTCGAAATCTATCGAACCCATCGAGATATACAGTTAATTTTTGTTTTAGGATGATGATTACAAAAATAATCGCAGAAAAGTTTTTAGATTTTTCGAAATTCGAACTTTCAGTACAGTGCTGGGGTCATTCGTGTTTTTTTTTTTTTTTTTTTAATATATGGTCGATTTTGATTCGACTGAACGGGCTACCGTCATGATTGGCACTTCAATGTGATAAATATTTCGAAATCCTACACTCAAAAGGGTGAAAAAGCGCAAAATTTGTTTTCCATCATCCTATGATATCTATGTAACCAGTAGATATATTGTGGTGTTGTTTGCGACAGAGTGATGCTTACATAAGTATTTAAAAATTATATGTAACTTTTTTTACTTTATGAGATAACTTGATTATTAAGAATAAAACTAAGTTTGTGAACTTTCAAGGCAGACGATCCGAAAAACAAGTACGACCAGCGAGAAATATATTATACAGAAGTTCACGCTACAGAAACATATCGAAGCCACAGTCGTAGAAGAACAGGTCTGGACACTCGCCTATCTAACAATGTATTTTGCTTGACCCCCTTGTTGTTTGGCTGTAGTTCGTCAAGTTACCGAGAATGTTGTACTTTTTGGCGCTGTAATCCGGGCGGTCGGACTCAAACTCCGCCCACTTTTTTCCATTGTTAACATTACAAAGTAAGTAACGATTTCTGGAGCCATGATATAAAATTGTGAGCAAAGGAAGTATTTCATACATTGATAAAAAAAAATACGTTTTGATAAATTGTTTATCTTAGTGGGAGGAAAGTGGGCGGAGTTTGAGCTCCACCGCCCGGATTACAGTGCAAAAAATGTATAGCATTCTCGATTCTTTATTTTTATTTATTATATATTTTATTCTTTATCTCATTCTTTATCACTTGGTGAACTGCAGCCAAACAACAAGGGGGTCAAGTTTCCAGGCGAGTGTCCAGACCTGTTCTTCTTCAGCCGTGATCGAGACGTGGTATTGTACACATCTATGAGCCCAGGACATGAATATTTTATTTTTAAGTTAAATTTGTTTTCATGAATTATTTCGACGTTACGTGACGCAGTTGTTTGTAGCTCAGGCCTACATTCTAGGAGGTTCTGGGCTCGAATTTCGTTAAAAGCTGCGTGAGAACGTTCAGTTCTGACACACAAAAACTACAAGGAAGATCCAATCAATGCAATTTGCATGTAGTCGTTTAAAAGGGGTAAAACTGATTATGCAGTTCACTTTACACTTAGGTCCCTCGACAACACCAGCTCACATAATATATTATCTCAGTAATCCCAAGGTTGGGGCACCAAATTCGTTTCCGCGAAACCTTTTCCCACCCAAATTTTCTAATGGCATTAAACTTCAAGTAAATATTTTCAAAATATGTAATAGAGGGCACCGTCACCAATGGTTATGCACAGGGTAATTCAGACGTTTTTCGTTCGATTAACATCTTATATTTAAGAGTCTATAACTACCCTACAACGTCAACTTTGCAGTGATATAAATAAGGCGCAGGTGAAGTCGCTGTTAGTGACAGGGACAAACTTAAGACTGCTTCTCGTGTGGACAGCTATAGCTACTTATTCTGCTGCAGAGTTATCTCAACTAGCAGCTTGGACATTCTAACAGTTGATAACTGAAGTACCAATATGGTGTACAAATAGGTTTTTAAATTAAAGTAAATACTATCAGTTATGAATAATACTCGCAAGCAAAGCCGCGGAGGACTGCTAGTATGTATATGTATATATGTATATATATATATATATATATATATATATATGAGGGAATATATAATATATATATATAATATATATATATATATATATATATATATATATATATATTCCCTCATGTGTTGCATTGTCAACCAGTTATGAGCTATGCTAAAGATTCAAGTCTATAGCCCATTGTTATTTTGGCTCATTGTTACCGAACAGAAATCAAATAGACTAGAAAGTGATTTAATAAAATAGTGTTAAAAATAATGTTATTTTAGTAGTTTTTAATCTCTAATAATGTACGTAAAAACTACACTGGAAACTTATTGGAAGGCATGTAACGAGTTTTAATACGCTATTCGTTAACAGACGTCATGTATGCACGTGTGATGATCTTTGCCTAAACCCGCAATGCCTGTCGTTCTACATATCGGGCCACGTCCTAGTCAGGCGGCATCGTCCGTAAGTTGAACAACGTCATCAACTTTCCTTTCATTCGACCCAGAAAAAGCAAGTCACAGCCTGACAGTGTACGTCAACAATCAACTCTTTTATTCCTACACAAACTCAAAAATGGGCGCAAAGCGTCTTCTCTGATGGCCATTTCGTTCGGGTAGAAACTGCATTGTCACGATGGAAAGAACACTTGCAGATTTTATTTCATGACTAGTTGTTTCTTGTTTCACGGCGCCTGGTGGAGTGGTTTCACGGCTCCGCGTGGGGATCTGACAAATTACGCATCGTACTGAACACAAGCGTTAATGACTGGACATAAAATAAACACATCCAGCAATTATTATCAAAGAATACTAATGTTAAAAAGAGATGGATCAATATCTAAATTAAACGTAACTGAATACAGTAACTAAAGAAATAATGTTCTTCAAAGACACCTGATTTTTGTGAAAAGGTTTTTGCATCACTTTGTTTCAACCAATACCTTTACGTACATACATGCAGCTCTGCTTCGTGGACAATGATAGGATATTTTAAGACCATGATTAGAGATGATGGTTTATCGCGGGAAAACTCGGCTGTTTGCTGGGTTTCAACGCACGTTCAGTTTACCAGAGGATTACTGGCTGTACGTGGAGCTGTTGTCCTGTATGATTAAATCTATAAGAATCCCGCTGTTGTAATATGTAATGCCTGTTGTTGGTCTGCAGACAGCTACGTTGTGTCAGATGTACGCCTATATCATCCAATCGTACATGTCACAATCAACTACAATGTTTTCAAGGGTATGTCGGCATAAAACATTGTCCATCATCTCTAACCACTATCGATTATTTAAATTTCTTTAATGATAGTTATTTTTTAAATCATAAACGAGAGCAAATATAAAAAAAACTGTTGCGCAGTTTTGTTCAAAACAGTTAATTAATTTTTTGAGAATAAGTCCACAATAGTTCCAGCTAATTATGCAATTAAGTAAATTCTTCTTAATGAACGAATTAGATAAATCTATACAACGTTTGGTCTTGAAAAAATTACGCTACATAACTAAAAATAATTTTGAACAAACCTGTACACCAGTTTTTAGATATCTGCTCTCTTGTTTAGGAATGAAAAAAATAATTGCTGTAAAAGCAGTAGAAACGATGGATCTTGGCCGTAACTCTCAGCATCTTGAGATTGTACCAGCTAATACTAGACGTATGGTCTCGCAGTAACCGTGTTCTGATTGGCACAGTTAAATAAGTCACTCCTCTATACAAGTACACGCAGCCAATAAACACGAAGCAGAGTTGCAGACGTGCACACAAAGCACCGAAACAAAGTAGTGCAAAATATTTTTTCGCGGAAATCAAATGTCCCTATGCATTCTCCAACAATTTACTGGTTCGTCAACTAGGCAGAGTGTAGTTTATTATATAAAGCAAACTATGGTACTTCACCTAATTATGACGTTTATTTTCGGTTGTTTGGCCACTAAAATAAGTCACGCACAAAAATGTCTTCATTGTTTACAAGCACGTATTAAAAAAAATATATCAAGATTAAGTTTTTCTTCAGCGAAAGACAGGGCATAAGTGAGAACATCTGGGGAAATTATAATTTTTAATTATAGCGTTATGAATGAAACAAGTTTATTTTTAATTTATATTAAATAAATGAACATACTTATTTAACAGGTTTCAAACCTGAGCATAGCTGTGCATAACACGGAATTGTTTATTAAGTGTCTCTAAATTGAATAATAGCTCCAGTTATGATGTAACATTCTTCAAAATTTATGTACACAACCAAACTACGGTCTCATAAAACTACACAGAAAAATATCTGTTAGAGTAAATCAAATACAAAAAAAAAAAAATAAGTTTTTCGAAACCATTCCTTTCCACTTCGATGATTTCTGTGTGTTGTTGACGAAGAAAATATTTAGTGTCTACGTCCCATTACATTATCCGTGGAGTTACGCACAGCGCTGAATATCTTAGTTTACTCATACAATGCGCAGTATGTGCACACAAGTGATTCCGTTGCACTTTAAGAGGCGCATCAGAGTAATGACGCCATCGAACTTCCTGCGACCTTGCGCGTCAACTACACAAGGTCACGAGCAGTAGTAGTTCGTTCGTGACGTCACACTAACGTTTTCAAATACACGTCGATGTGCACACAGCATATTATATCACGGTAGGAGTCGATCTCAGTTAACACAATGATGGAGAAATTAAGGGGCCTCCCTACCTGCGCTTCAAGTGTGTTGCAGCGAGTAACGGTTATTATTTTTTTGAGGAAACTATTTAACGCGCGTTGAATATGTATCTACGAAAAGAACACACATTTCAAACTTTTTCGCTATAGTTTTAAAAATTCGGAACGTTTATTAGAAACATAAATTTTTGCGCCCCTCAAAATGGCCACAAATCGGTTTTGCAGACTACCGTACCTGGATTAATAGCATAAGGATTCAAAACACATAGCTACAGAAACAAGCCTTAGGGCCGTATCTATAAACTGCTTTTGAATGACAACCAAACTGCTCACCAATGCTTTCTCTATGGGTATAGCAGTTGGTTGTCATTCGAAAGCCGTTTATAGATACGGCCCTTAGATTTTGAACTATGCTGCCCACAAATAAAATAATGTGGTCACCGCTTAAAGTCCCATAGGAAAAAGGATAATAGTAAAGCACTACATGCCAGCTGAGGGGCTTGCGCGGAGAGGCGATAATGCACTATACATGTCGGTTAACAGCCACCCTACTGCTCCTGCCTCACACACACAAACGCAACTTATTTAGGAATGTTATTCGGTCGATCACCTGGTACAGCATTTTGCGTTACAACTTCTATAAAAATGCCGTTTTTCACGAAGATATTTAACGTGCCCAGAATATGTTTACTTACATAAAAAACACACGATAAAGACACGGTACTTAAAAAAACATATGCTATGAATAACATTTTGATGTCGGCCAACATCGTCAGAAACAATGTTTTCAAAATGTTTTATTACAAAATCTAATTAGTAGATACAAACTTATCTACAATAACGGCATGCGTAGGACTTATTGAGTCGTATGTAATAAAATGTCCATCCCAACACCTGAGGGAACATAAGGAAAACCATTTCGGCGGCAGCAGATCAACGCGGTCGCGTACATTCATTTGGGGTAACTTTGTACCGGTCAGGGAAACTTTGTACCACCAGCCTACTTCAATTTCGAATGAAATACTATCAACGATTTTAAGAATACGGTTGTGTTCTAGATGAATAAATTTGTTAATCTTGAAGTTTGCATAGTGGTTGACGGTCACAAAGCGATTACATAAAAGAAAACGCCTGGTAACAATGTTACCCTAAAATGGTACAAAGTTACCCCAAATGACTGAACGGCTTAGGGCACTGTATCTGCGTGTGAGTACCGCCCTTACCAACCGCTCGCCAGGTGACAGCTTGAATTGCAACGGAAATATACAAGTCACTGAATGCGGCAAGGTTAGTGTTTTTTATTTTACTAGAGTTGCTTCGTTACCAGCGGCAAACAGGAACACACGGGGTAACGGAACAATGTTAAACGATTTTGCGTTGCAGTCTTATTGGTGCAGGCAACAGAACGCGACCTATACCACGAGCGGTCAGACCACATGCCTCCCACCAAGGCGGACCGGGTTCAATCCCCGGCGGGGTCAGTCCCCGGACTTTCACACGTGGGAATCGTGCCGGACGATGTCGCTGCCGCCGACCGGCGAGTTTTCTCGCGTATCTTCCGTTTTCCCCACCCTTCTCATTCCGGTGCTTTACCATTGTACAGCCTCATTCCATTCCATCCTTCGAGGTACGCAGATACCTACGGGCGCCCAGTAGTAAAATTTGCATCTATAGTAAGATACTTTGACCTTCTTATAGTCTCCACATACTATTATTTATATACAGAAGACTCCCGATTATCCGAGTTCGGATTATCCGGTTTGCGGATTATCCGCGCAAAACGTTTCACTTTAAATAGTTGAAAAATAGTTTAACAAATTAAAAAAAAACGTTGTTATTTATAAATACATAATGTTAACCAACGTGTTATGCACTCAACCGTATTTTGAAAGGCTTGAGGAAGAATTAAGTCTTTTCCAGCATGCGAAACAATTAACTCCGCTCATGAAAGGATTAACGATATTATCCCGCGTGTCGTGCATGACTGGACTAACGAAACTTTTATCTTGGGCAAATAAGATAGCCGCAATTCTTTATTATTTGTGTTTTAGAATATTAGCACATACGCCTTAATTATTAATGCGAACAATCGAGAGCCTACTGTATTAAATTGCTTCCTTTTATTGCAGGAATGAATTACCTTTTTTCTTTCTTCTGAGATCTAAGAATCGATAAAAGTGGGTTATTTGCAAATTTTTACTATCTGAGGCATCGGCCCTCTCTATTGGTGCGGATACTCGGGAGCTGACTATTATATATGTGTGTGTATAATATATATATATTACGACAACCACTTATCCGTATGTTTAAAAAATTCTTAAAACAATAATCTGAAATTTCGTAACTCTGTTGTTGGATTGTAAAAGTTATAACGTTTTATCTCGCCAGTAAAATGTCTGATTTTTGAGTTACTAGGTATTGACAAGAGAGAGAGAGAGAGTGTGTGTGTGTGTGTGTGGTTTTATATATTTATATGTATGTATGTATATATGAAGCAGTATCACTCCGCCTGTTAGCGCTTGAAACATTGGCTGACTTACCGACAGGAGTTACGTAACTGCCGCAGGTCACCTCATACGTCTTAGCTCCAAAACAATATCATTTATGTGAAATATTTTAAGGCAGTAATTACATCTACTCTAGGTTTCGTACAACTTCACCAAATTCTAACAGTTCTGAAAGCATGTACTTTTTTACTTTTTATACACTGTACTGTACAAGTTCAACGAAATGTCTGTCGAAATTTGTAGTTCTAACATGAACCAAAGATTTTCATTCCACAATAGGTAATTTGCTGTGGGACTGAAACTACATAATGTAAACAATAAGCACTCTCAGAAATGTCAACAGTTAGTGAAGCTGTACAACACAGGGTAGATCCGTATATGTAAAGAGACCTTCAAAATGCCCGTAATTATTTGACAGTAGACTGGACTGCAAAGTACTGTGTGCACATCTGAGTTTCACTGTTGGCCTGTAGATAGTGTGGCGCCCGTGAAGGACTTTTAATACCAGTGATTAGAGGCACGCAAAATTCGCGTTATCATTTGGTAGCAGACTAAACTTCACTTTCCTATACATAACAGAGCACAATATGAGATTCAATTATAGCCACGAACTTGTAAGTGTTGTCATTTACGTGTGTTACGTCTTTACATAGATTGGACTCTCTACCGTGTAAGCATTCTCCGCGGCAAGTCACAATATCGGCCAGCGTGAGACGTCCAACGAGCCTATAGTCACTTGGAGTCTAGTCAGCTGTCAGAAAATAACGCGAATTATGCATGTCTCTACCAATGATTAGAGGCTCGGTAATTTCGCAAACGTATTTGAGAAGACGTTAGATTTCAAACTTCTGTACACGTTACTTACTTTCAAGGTTGGTTCACTGTCAGTGAAACTCTTCCTTGAGGACAGTGAACCAATAGCAGACCTACATTAAAACATACAACTCACTGGAGCAGCAGTGAATGTACAAGTAGCTGAGGACATAGTGTACACAGAACTGTGAAGTCTAGCCTGCTGGCCGTTAACTAGCGAAATATCCGGGTATTTAGCAAGGATTAGAGATGATGGTATATCTTGAAAATGTTGTGTGCCAACTAACCCTTAAAACACTGTAGTTTCTTGTGACATGTGTGGTTAGGTGATACACGTCTGACACAACGTAGGTGTCTGCAGACCAATAACAGGCATCAAGTTTTACAATAGCGGGGGTCTTATTGGCTCAGTCAAGTTGGGTAACAGCTCCGTGTACAAAAGTAAGCCAGTAATACTTGCATAAGCTGGACGTTCGTTGAAATCCAACAAACAGTCGCGTTTTCCCGCGATAAACCATCATCATTAGAGACACTGGAAAATCGCGGGAATAGTTTACTGTACGCTAGGCTCCAACGTGATGTATATAACACTGAATGTTTTGTGTCGACATTGGCTATGGTTTATTTGTAGCATTGTTTCTCTCTACAACAGGCCCAGTTAGAACTGCACAGCTTAGACACACAGTGTGTGTGATTTGTGCTAAAACTGTTCACACGTGTCGCGGTTAATATAATACACTTTATTGGAGACTGTTTTAAACATTTTCGCGATTTTCCAGTGTCTCTAACCATCATCTCCAAAATAGGTAAACGGCCAATTGTGAAAGGGACACAGCCTTAAATTTGCTGGAATTCTAGTATGTTCCTAAAAGAAAACGCGAATATTTCAGGTCGCTAGACATAATCAAAAGTTCTACGTTAGAGTGACCAATCGCATGTAAATCAAATACGTAAACGATATCACAATGTGATACTGCCGCAGGATGTATACTGGAGAACAATAAAATCACAAATTGTGCTCAAGTATGTACAGATGAACGGAGTCTAGTCGGCTGTCACAGAATAATAACTCGAATTTTGCATGCCTCTACTCATGACTAGAGGTACGTCAATTTCGCGGATTCATCTGGCAACAGCCTAGACTTGTCAGTCCTATACACCCACTGGACACAATCGATTATCTATTGGCTTATAACCGTACAGTAGTCAAACGCGTTTCGTAACAGCCGCCAGCAAGTCACAGACATGACAATGAAGTATACATAATTGGTGTTCAACCTGACCTGGAATGTATCTGCGAAATGTACGTACCTCTACTCATGACTAGAGGCACGGAAATGTGGAGGGTTCAACGACCAGCCGGCTGGACTCCACAGTCCTGTGTACACTATGTCCTCTGGCTGCTGCTCCAGTGAGTGGCCAGTTGTACGTTTGACAAGGTAGCGCCACAGAATATGTAGGAATACAGAAGTGAAGAAGCAGGTAGAAAGGCTAACTCAGTCACACGCGCCAACAAAACGGCTTCGCTGGCCAGTAACACGGCGAAAGCTCCTATCGCCAATTAGCGTAAGGTGGCTGTCCTGTTTGCTAGTACTCAGGCCAATAGGAAACATGTCGTAACATGAAGATGCCAAACATACACGGGGGTTAATATCAACAGCCTCGGGCAACCAATAAGCGGCTAAGTTAGCCGGGATCAAATGTGCCGCCACGTCATTTCACATCCGTATTGGCTATCTAGTCTGTGGTAGCGCTGGAGTCGGCGAGTTGTTTCCATGCAAATCAACAATTAGTTGGCGATCCTCTGGTAAGAAATTAATTTACTGTGGCCAAATCGCTAAAGTATTGAACGTGTACAGGAGACTGAAACCTATAACGTCTTCACAAATGAATTCGCAATATTTCCTGGTCGCTACTAGACTATTCAGTTAACGGCCTACTTTGCCTTCTTTCATCACGTCAATTTGCTACATCTCCTCTCCTTCGCCGCCCGATTCGCTGAACTCTCTCTCTCTTTCGCTCTCTCCCTCTCAGCAACCACCATGTGAATCAAGGTCATGCAAGGTTGCTGGCTGCCTCGCTACGAGTTAGGGATTCTGTCAACGATGCGAGAGAAACCTGCTTCTATGTAGGTTGTTTTCTGACTGTTGTATCGACTTCCAAAGTTAATAATGTTTCTGTTTTAATGACTTTGATAATTCTAAGAAAAAAATTAGTTGTGCCATGAAAGTTTACCTGTAGCTTATGAGTTACAAAGTTTACACGTCCTAAAGTTTAGAATTTATTGTGTTTATTTTCACTTCCTGGTGCCGTTGTTTTATAAGGAGAATGTAAATTTCGTTGATATTCGCCTATAGTTAGTGATGCAAGTTTGATCCCAGTATATGACTATAGGCGATTCGCGTTAAATCATCTTGTCTAGAATAATAATTTAAAAATATTATATATTATGAGCTCAGACATTAACTATTGTATAAGGTATTATCTATATTTTTATTCTTACAAACGTTGCGTTGTTTATATTAAAAACTGGCATCAAATTATAAATAACCTGAAAATAAAAAATAACTAGAGTTTCAAAAGTGCTTATTTTATCCTGAACCAACCATAGAAGCGATAATTTTTATGTCATTATATCTGACATTGAATTCAAAACCCCTAATGTACAAATTCTTGGTTTTAAAGTTGTAATATTTGTTTTAGAGTATATAAATAAAAACTGTTTGTTTGTAGACCGAATTTTTGTAAATGTTCTTTGACATCTTTGTGCTAAATTAGCTTCACTTGTTAAGACTGGTTTACAGTGAAACAAAAATTAGCACAATATTTTTATTGCTGCTTACAAATTGAATTTAACGCATAAAATAAATTTATCACAACAATTTTAAGAACATAATATACATAACTGGTTGTACAAGGAAACATTTTAAATTATACTCTAAAACAAATATTACAACTTGAAAACTAAGAATTTGTACACAACGTCAGGGGTATAGTGGAATCTGAAATACAAATAATTTAACTGAAGCTATGCACACGTCTTTCCAGCCACCTTACGTACATTATAAAATCACTACTTTGCAAAAATATTCATATTGAACCACTTAGTAAATTTGTCGCAAAGAAAATTTCTGTTAATCGTATACAGTAATGGGAACATAAAATCACGCAGCCCTTTGAATAGTTTAGTACAGTAATGTTTATGTGTACACACATAATGAAATAAATCTTAATATATAAAATGAAGTGTACTGACACACTCGCTCACTCACTCATCAACGCACAGCCCAAACCGCTTGACCTAGAACCATGAAATTTTGAGGGAAGCTTCTAATTGCCCCGTAGGCACCCATTAAGAAAGGATTTTCCGAAATTCGATAATTAAGGGAGTGAAAAGGGGTGAAATGTGTTTTAAAAGAATCCTTGATATCTCATCAACCGGGAATGCTATCATAAATTTTTTTAATTTCATAATATTGCCCAAAGAAATGCATATTCGCAAATTTTTCGATTTTGCGAAATTCGAAAATTAAGGGAGTGAAAAGCTGCAAAATGTGTTTTTCATTAATCCGTGATTTTTCCTAAACCACTTCAGATAGTGAGGTAATTTTTTTTCTTTAATGATGCTTAAGAAATATATAAAAATTATCTTTAAAATTTTTCGAAATTCGTCCTTGAAAGCTCTTAAAAAAATTAAATCGTGTTTTTAAATTAATCCCACTTATCTCCTAAACCAGTGGAAATATTGAAATGGTTTTTGCTTTAAAGTAAATCTTACGTAAATATAAAAATGTAATTTCAGGATTTTTCGAAATTCGTCCTTGAAAGCTGAGATATCGAGATGATTATTTGATAAAGAATGAAGCTTATGTAAATATCTGCAAATAAAATTCAGGTTTTTATGAAATTCGAAAATTAAGTAGGTGAAAAGCAGAATGATCACGGAGAAATAATTCAAAAGTCGTTTCTTTTTGCCAACCTACTCAAATATAAAACCTCTTTGGACTGTAGCCACTACATACGAAAGAATTACACGGCATGCCTCATTCACTCAGGTATTGTATAAAGTTTGTGGTGAGGAAGGGGTGGGGTTACGGGTTCGTATCCCGTGCAAGATTTTGCGATGGGAATTACTATGACATCAAACGAGCATATTACGTGCGCTCTTTACACTGAGCTAAGACAATTCATAGTTCGCTGTTATTGAGTACGCTAGTTGTTAAATGCCTTCATCACACAATTTATCCAGAGTTACTGTTTACATTACATAATTTCACGCGGACAAAGCCGCAGCCGGCAAAATTTAAAGCAAAACAGCACCTAATAAATTATTTTTTGGCTGCAAAACGATTGTATTGTTTAGAGAACCAAGTAGTTATCGCGATATTTTGTAACACAGTGAACAGGTTCATTTTAGTGGTTGCTTGTAAGTCTTCGGTACACAGTCGTATATTGTAAGGACGTACTAACCTAAATAGTACACCGCCATTTAAACACTCCTGTGGCCGTACGAACTGTCAAAGGATGACGTAAGACGATGTACAGTACATACTCCTAGTCCTAGGGCAATCTCTCGGGCAGGGTTCGAATCTGTAACTTAATTACCAGTCAAAATTCAGTTGGAACACAGGCAACAGGTTCTAGTTTGGCATTCGTAACTACAAGAAAATTTTTATGTTTATAACTAAGCTATTCTTCTAGGTGTCGTTAAAAATGTAATGAATTAATACAATATTTGAAAAATAATTATTATTGCTGACCGTAAGTATTCAGTTTACGACTACAAGTACGCTAGCAAATTTATTGATATTACTTACCTTAAAACTGTTCATTAATTCATGTGGGTATTTCTTTTTGAAAAATTATTTTATAATGTTTCTTTGTAAAGCAAAGGTATCCAAGATTTGCAGAACTGAGATGTCTAATGCAGTAATTTTAGCCATATATTAAACTGTAAAATACGATATAACTAGAGCCCACCATTTTTCGCGAATAGAATTCTGCAACAGTTCGTTTCAATGCCGTACGTGCACATCTGCAGTTCTGCCTCATGGTTACTGGCAGACTGTATAATTGCACAGACGTGGTTCATTTGACTGTGCCAACAGGAACAACGTTACTGCGACCCCACACGTCTGTGATTTGCGGGTAGAACCCTAGACGCTGAGAGTTAAAAACGGCCAATCACTGACCATGAAGCATGGCTGCACATGTGCACATGAGGCAGTGAAACAACTGTCGCAGAATTCTTTTCGCGGAAAATCATGGGTTCTAAATATAACTTTAGTATACCAGACCAGATCACGCCGTCAATGTAGTGCCAACCGGAACACGGGATGTGTGGCAATTTGTAGTATAATATAGCAGTGTTGTATTGAACTGCGGTCGAGTATTCCACACCTAGTAATATTAATGGAGTCCCGGATATGTCGCAGGTTCAACGACCAGTAGGCTGGACTGTACAGTCCTGTGTACACAGTGTCCTCAGATACTTGTACATTGTCTGTTGCTCCAGTGAGTGAGCATTTGAACATTTGACGATGTTGCACGGGAGCCCATGAGTGTTTTATGCATGTTCGCCATTGGTTCAGAGTCCTCAAGGTCACGTTTAATAAACAAATGATCCAATAAAAAAAGTTTTCAACATATTCACGACTTATAAATCCAACCTCTCTTCAGTTGAATCCGCGAAATTTCCGGGACTCTAAATATTAATTATATACTACTAGAAGAGGCACGAGTATTTCGAGTATTAATCTGGCAACAGCCTAGACTTCTCAGACCTATACACACACTGGCCAAAGTTAACTATATACTGGCTTCTAATTGTAACACGTATTACCACCACGACTTGTTTACTTATTTATCACTAGCTTGCAGTCGTCGAAGTTGTGTTAAAACAGGTGTCGTCTAATCATAGAAGGCATTCAACCTGACTTAGAATCAATACGCGAAATAACCGTGCCTCTATAACTACTAGCTATCCCGGAATGAATTGCAATGCCCAATATCAAATTTTTTTGGGTCTGCTCCATCTGCCCCGTTTTCCAATCCCACCTCTCCCACAGTTTTGCAGAAACCTTTCCGGGTGCACTCACAACTCGCACATTTTTTTTTTCATTCAATTAATACCCCGTTCTGTCCCTCTACTTCGTTTAGGACACCCCCTCCCTAATTGCAAATGTTTTTGGGGCAGAAAACCTTTACGGGCGCACGCACAATAATTCACAAAAGGTTCATTGCAGTCGAATGGATGGTATATGAACGCATACGTTACATACATACATACATTTATTTTTATGTAAAACAAGGGCTAAAGTTCCCGGTACCCATTATTTAAGAGCCTTTGGCGTGTGAACACTGTTACAGCATGTTAGGAGAAAGTTATTTTTTTTACTAATACTACTAAACGTGCGTTCAATGTCTTTACCTACGAAAGAAAGTACATTTAAAACAATGCTTCTCTGTTTTTGTTTCATAGATATCAAGCTCAGAAACATAGTTTCAAGCCACCTCAAACTGGCAAAAAACGGATTTTCCAGACTGCTGTCACGTGAGAAATAATAACCAGAATCATAAAACAAGAACAAAGAAGCATGCGCTGAACTGTAGGACGCACTTTCCGTAAATAAACTAAGTAGGAAAAAGCCAACGACCTAAACACTGTATGCCATTTTCGCGCCCCGCACATAAAGGCGATACTGTTGTTGACGTACGAACCAGTATAGCTCTTATCGCCTGCTGTATATAGGGCTCGTAAGTATATAGGCCATCCAAGATAAAGTGAGCACTGCATAAGGTTTTCTTTCGGCCATTTTGCAGCCATATTTACTATTTTTAATACGAAAACTTCCATGTAATTAAAAATCAGTGTAAACGTTTCAACGCTCTCAAATATCTATTAGGCTGTCTATTTATCTACTATCCCAATAAAACTTATATTTAATTAATTACAAGTTCTGCTGAGTGCTCAGTTTATAGGGAACATGCTTACTTAATCAGGTGGAGCCGCGGTTAGCGCAATGACTGGAGCACTCGCTTCCCACCACAGGCGATCATGGTTCGGTTATTGGTACGGTTTGACCCCGTTGTGGGTTGGCAGACGTCTACGGGAGCCCATTTCAGAAATCTCTGAGTGAATGAGTCAGTGTTGAACATCGAGGTGAGGGGTGACATGAGGTGAGTATGGAGCGGCACCGGAATGCAAGGGCGAGGGGAAAGGGATATTCCCGAGAAAACCCGCCAACCAGCGGCAACGCCCGGCACGATTCCCACATGCGAAAATCCGGTGACTGACCCCGCCGAGAATCGCAACCGGGAGGGGCGAATGGTCTGATCATTCTGCCACCGCAACCCCCTTCAGAAGTCAGTCAAACAAGGGGTGAGATGCGCCTTGCTCTTCCTTGTGTACCTTTTCCGTACAATGTTTTTTTTTTTTTTTTTTTTTTTTTTTTTTTTTTTTTTTTTTTTTTTTTTTTTTTTTTTTTTTTTTTTTTTTTTTTTTTTTTTTTTTTTTTTTTTTTTTTTTTTTTTTTTTTTTTTTTTTTTTTTTTTTTTTTTTTTTTTTTTTTTTAGTTAATCGTGTCACGTGACCACGGCCTCGGTCACACATAACTGACAAGACTCTGCCCCAGTTGCCCAGCAGGCTTATGACCGAGCGAGAGTGCCGCAGCAGAACTACACCACGTCCTGCACTTCCTACCATACATATAGTCTTTACCCTATAAGTTTGCCTGTTTATGACATTTTCTTCTGACAAAAGTGTCTTTCTGCTTGTGGCATTTCTCTTTTGAGAAGAGGAGGCCGCGGCATTCGCATCCCACCTAGGCGATCCGGGTTCGACTCCCGGCGGGGTCGGTTCCTAGATTTTCGCATGTGGGAATCGTGCCGGACGATGTCGTTGGTTGGCGGGTTTTCTCGAGGATCTCCTGTTTCCCCCGCTCTTCGTTCCAGCGTTGTTACATATCCATGTCATGTCACCCCTCACCATTCTGAAGTCCTAGGTGTTAAGCGCTCACCAAAATCTCTCACTCACTCACTCTTTTCAGAAGAGTGTTTGCGAACACTATTGCAGAGACCGCGTTTTTCCAAGAATTCAGAATGGTTTAAAATTTCACACAATGAAGCTACTTGGTATCTTTCTCAGAAGTGAAATGTCAAAATCAGGGAAACTTAAACTGTATAGACATCATCCGTCATGCAATTTTGCCAATGAGTGAGTGATTTTGGTCAGCGCTTAACATCGAGGTCTTCAGCGCTGGTGAGGTGTGACATGAATATGACACAAATGTTCGCCCAAACATACATATTTGGACACTTCTTGTAGCCATTCTACAAGATCAAATATTTTGTGGGGCCGCGACGGCCGAGTGGTTAGACCACATGCCTCTCGCCAAGGCGATCCGTGTTCGATCCCAAGCGGGGTCGCATGCGGGGATCGTGCCGAACGATATCGCTGGCAGGTGGGTTTTCTCTGAGACCTCCTGTTTCTCCCGCCCCTCTCATTCTGGCGCTTCTTCATCGTAGGGCCTCATTTAATGTCATCCTTCGGTTTATTCAGATTGCCTTACTGCCACCAATTAATAAAATCTGCATTCGTGGTGCGATACCTTGTCCTCCGGTATCTTCTTCATATGTACTTATTTAATTAAATTGTGTGCTCATATTTCTATAGTACAAATGCAGGCTCAGTTGGGATAGTTTGTTACTGTTATACACACAGCAATTGCATCATAAACACAAAGTGTAACACAATGACCCTATACGTATACCATTAATTTATGATAGAATAGTGAGCTAAGACTGTTAACATTCATAACTGAAAGGGCATTTCATTAACAAGCTTATTAAAATTTGCATGAATCTGAAAAGTCAGTTAAAAAACCCAGCAAGCCTAGGAATTAGTTTTTGCTAATTTTGTAAACAATCATGTTGCTACTGTGAGGAGTTTCTTGTGACCTAGGCAGGGTGTTTATGAATGTGTTACAACCGTTGAGAGATGATTCGTTGTAAAAATTAGGTAAAGTATTATAATGGAAGTTTTTACTGCCACAAATTTTTAGGTAGAAATCCGCGACTTAAAATTGACATTAAAACCAACATTTATGAAAATATGTTAAAGTAATGAGAGATAAATGATTAATTCCTGAGTACGGTTTAGTAATAACAGGATATGCAATCTGTGAAAAACAAAATGGTTTCGAATAATTTTCACCTTCGTTGGATGTTGCTCGAACCTATGTTCGCGGGATGGTAAGTAAGACTGATGGATAGTAAGGCTCCAGATTTTCTGCGTCAACTTTCTCGAAAACTGTTCACTTGAGGGTATTGCGACAAGGCGGTATTTACTTGTTCATAGGGGCCTCTTGCTACAAACTGTACCATTTAATAACCAAAAAATTCAACGGTAAAAAATTGTATGCAGAAAAAGGACTTGACTAACCCCTTAACTACTGCAGGTGAAAGGTACTCGAAACAATTTCCTTCCCACAGATTGCATATCTTGTTATTATTAAACCGCGCACAGGAATTCATTATTTATTTCTTCTTACAACTGTTTTTTTTTATAACAAATGATGGCTTTCATGTCAATTTTCTCCCTTAGATTTGGCCAGCCAAAAACTTGCATTATATATGTTACCTTATTTTTTTTTTACAAGGAATCATCTCGCAAAGTTTGTAAAATACTTTCACTAACACCCTGTATATGACGCCGTAATAGTGTGTGTTCGATTCCCGGCGTGTGATTACGTTAAATGAATATGTCACACTAAAAAAAACTTTTGCTGAAAACATTATTCAAAAACTATTTTGTATGGTTTCTTTTTTCTTTTGCTTGCAAATTCCTGAAAAATTCAATAAACATTTTCAGCGTTAATTATGTACCACGCCCACGGTCGTAGAAGAACAGGTCTGGACACTCGCCTATCTAACAATGTATTTTGCTTGACCCCCTTGTTGTTTGGCTGTAGTTCGTCAAGTTACCGAGAATGTCGTACTTTTTGGCGCTGATTTCCGTGCGGTCGGACTCAAACTCCGCCCAATTTTTTCCATTGTTAAATTTATAAAGTAAATAAAGATTGCTGGAACCTTTTCTTAAATTTGTGAGCGAAGAAATTATTTCATAAATTGATAAAAAATACGTTTTGATAAATTGTTTATCTTAACGGAAAGGAAGTGGGCGGAGTTTAGGCCGACCGCCGTAACATCAGCGCCAATAAAACACAATATTCTCGGTAACTTGGTAAACTACAGCCAAACAACAAGGGAGTCAAATATCCAGGCGAGTGTCCAGACCTGTTTTTCTACCGCCGTGACCACGCCTTAAGGTTGGTTCACAATTAAAAGACAAAAAGAACAGAACATACAACATAACAGTAAAAACTGTGTACGACCAGACGCCTTGTGCAAAATTAGTTCACAATTAGATGCTTACTGTTATGTTTAGCCAATGGCACTTTTTCAACGAATCTGAAATATTTCTTGCTGTATAAAAGACAACCGAAGGCCGTTAAAAAATATTTGACGAGGATCGTATTTGGAGATAAAAAGGAAATACAGAAACAAAGTTCCTATAAACTGCACAGCATAAAACATTATTTACGATATAGAAACATAGTTTTTAACATTAAAATGTCTTACTATAGTTTTGTTTTGTTCTCGTGTGTTTTCAGAAGTTAAACCAACATGGCGGACATTCACAAACTCCTTTGCCGTGATCACGGTCGTAGAAGAACAGGTCTGGACACTTGCCTATCTACCAATGTATTTTGCTTGACCCCCTTGTTGTTTGGCTGTAGTTCGTCAAGTTACCGAGAATGTCGTACTTTTTGGCGCTGTTTTCCGGGCGGTCGGACTCAAACTCCGTCCACTTTTTTCCATTGTTAAATTTATAAAGTAAATAAAGATTGCTGGAACCTTTTCTTAAATTTGTGAGCGAAGAAATTATTTCATAAATTGATAAAAAATACGTTTTGATAAATTGTTTATCTTAACGGAAAGGAAGTGGGCGGAGTTTAGTCCGACCGCCCTAATATCAGCGCCAATAAAACACAATATTCTCAGTAACTTGGTGAACTACAGCCAAACAACAAGGGGGTCAAATATCCAGGCGAGTGTCCAGACCTGCTCTTCTACAGCCGTGGCCGTGATCGACTGCTGTCCTATGCGTACGCACAAGAAATGAAGTATTACCATTTCCTATGTCAGCATCTCTATGCACACAACCACTTTTTTTTTGTATTGTGAATCGGTAGGTAAGAATACATAGAGGTTAGTTCTTGTGCGAACGACCTATGTTCTATGCTTACTGTCATGTTATCAATTGTGAACCCACCTTGACGGAAAATGTCAAACACACGGGTTCTACTAGTGGCACCTTGTATAACTACGCGAGTAATAACCGCAGGGCCCCAACAACGTAAATCTGACACAAACTTTCCACTCGTACAGCTGCACAAGGTCACCTCTTAAAATTCCACGGTCGCACGCAACCGGGCAATGAGATTGCGCGCCATCCGGTGTCTTGAGCGTACAGACAATGAGACTATATCTTCGCACGTTCCGGTGTCGCCCTTATAGGTAGGACAACGAACTTATCGGTATCGCAAAAAAAAATATTGCCCCAGTCGTTTCAGTGACTTACTTGCACATCTGCAACTTTGCTCCATGGTTATAGGTATAGGCGGTTCGGAATAAAGAGAGAACTAAAAAAAAAAAAAAAAACCTGCCGTACTAAAATTCTACTTTCAGCTGATTCGTATCTTTCCGTGCGTAACGGCTGACGCCGGGAAATATCTATCCTCTCTGGGACACGTCACTTAATGTTTGCGCGTGAAAGATAAATTATGCAGTCAGTATGAATCGATACAGTTTGATAAAAAAAGTTTCTAACTTATTATATTAAATACAATCATGTCGAATTCGGTTGATTTTGTTTCAGTATTGTTGAATTTAAATAGGAAAACCCACGGAACTATATTGCGTAATTTCGCTGCCAACCATACAAGCAGTAAGGCAACTATAGTTTATGTTGAACTATACGCAGTAACAGCTAGTGATATTTTTCAAAGGTTAAACTCTTAGTGCTCACTTTAACCCGAACGGCCTACAGCGTGTACTTATGAAGTGACGTCTCTCATTACAATGCACCAATCTCAATAAGGGTAATACAACACCATATCTCTGTGGCTTGCGGACAGAACCTGAACACTCGTGAGAGTTAAAACATCCAATCACACACCACGAAGCAAAACTGCAGGTAAGGCATTGAAACAAACTGGGGCAAAATTTATTTTCGCGAAAATTCCGTTGCTCTAATTACAGGAAAACTAAAATGCAGAAACTTAGATTTGGCCAGTCTCGTGAGTGGCCAGTGATTTCTGGTGAAAAGAAATTTGCATCAACTTCTTGCACTACCTTGCGTGCACACCTGTAGCTTTGCTTCATGGTTATTGGCAGTGTGTCTTTATGCAGAAGCATCGCTCACTTCACTGTACCAATGAGAATAACGCTACTGTGATACCACATGTATGTTATTTTTCTTGTTGAACCCCAACACGCTAATAGTTTTTTTTTTATTAACGTCCCCCGGTTTTATGCACTTTTCAGGCTTAGTGAGGGACGGCTTACAAACTAACTAAACCTAAGAAAACTATACAAACACATGTGCCCGTACTGGGATTCGAACCCAGGACCTCTCGCACCGTAGGCCGGCAAGCTACCGACCACACTACGAAGGCGGCTACGCTGATAGTTAACGACACCAAATAATTGACCATGAATCAGAGTTGAAGATGTGCATGTAAGTCATTGAAATAAGTTGGTACAAAGCTCTATAAATAATCAGTGTCCACACGGTCATGAGTTATAATTTGCCACGGTGACGAATTCGTTTATCGTAATCTCATGCGCCACAATCGTTATGTACACAAGCTTGGTGTCAGAGATTGCGCAACCTGGAATTCGTAAAAAAATACTGATTTTCGGATATTGGCTTCGAGAGACCTGCATCTCTTAAAGAATGCAATTGTCATTGATATACAAGGACCCCTGACTTTCGCTTAAAGATTCCTGCACCAACTTGCTTGACTGCCTTAGTGCCACCTCTGCAGGCCTGCTAGTTTATTATTGGGGCAGAGTGTCTTTGTGTACAGACGTACCTCATTTGACCCTGTCAATCAGAATAAGGTTACTGCGAAAAAACATACGTCTTGCAGAAAAGCGTCAAGTCACGTGAGAGGTAAATTCAGCCAATCACTGACCACGAAGCAGTGCTGCAGATGTGCACACGAGACACTGAAGCAAACTGCTGCAGAAATATTTTCACTAAAAACAGGAGTCCCTGTGTACATGTTACGTGGTTGTTATAAAATGACCTCCACACACTTCCTGGCTTGTTTACCAAGGAACTGACTAGGGATACTATGTACATTAACTCCAATCCCTCTGCAAGAGCCCGACCCAGCTCCAAAAACGACTTAACTTTTACATTTCCTATATCCGTGACAATATACAATTTTATTATACGGATCAGAAAATCATAATAAATATATATTTGATGACGGTAAGTTTTATTTTCATTGTTAAAAATAAAAATATTTTAAATTTTCAATATTTTGATCTGTTTGTTTATTATGAAGTATTTCCTCGTTCCCTCCTACCCCCTCCACATTTTACACTTCGATTCGTTTGTCAGTGACTGTACCAGAGACATGATACTGCATTGTTTCACATTTTGCCATCAGCTTTGGTTGTGGTTAGCCATTGAATATAATGAGTAAATATCAAGAATCACTATTCATCGTGTACCAGCCAAACAAACTATTTTAAAAGTATAGTTTACTAATGCAAAGTGTTTCTAGAGACGTTAGAAGCAGTCCTAAGCATAAAAAGTTTTGTCAGATTAGATTAGGTTAGGTAACCTAGCCTTACCTAACGTTATGTTAGGTCACGTTAGGTTACCTATCTAACCTATTTTATAGCCTAACCTTAAAATAACCTAACATAACAATATTTTATGTAGAACTACTTCCAACCTAATCAACTTGCTTACCGCTAACCACTGGTCTACTAATTAGCAATATTACCGATAATGACAGCTGACGTTCAAGAATTCTGCATATTATAATATGCCACTTGCAGGTAACGAGACTACGGGCTGTTCACGCTCAATTCAACATTTTTTAAGGCTCTTGCTTGTACAAATATTTTTATCGGCCTTACGTGTCAACATCTGAGTTAGGTGAAACTGCTGGTCTTCGAAAAATGTTAACTTAATCGAAATAATGACCCCACTTTAACACATTACTATAAAAATATCCGGGCCCAAAGACATAAAAACTGACATAGTTGATTTTAGTAGCCGAATACGGTATACAAGAAACAAATTTCATAAAGGCTTGGCCACAATCGACAAGTTTAAACAACGTAACTTATACAGCAGAGCATGTGAAATTGTCCGTTCACAATCAGCATGAAAATGTGTTCGAAAAACAAATTATTCCCTGTCCAATCAGAATATATTCAACGAGAAAGAAATAATTTGTTACTGCACGAAAATTTTCACGCCAACAGCTCTTATGAAGTTTCACATTCATAAGAGTTAGAAGACCCGGCGCCTGCACCGTGCTGTAGCATGGTACGAAAAGTATTTTTTCTTGTGTAACTATTAATGATTTTTCTAAAACGTTTATCTACGAAAAGAACACACACTTCAAACTGCGTACCTAAGATTTTAAATATGCCGTCCGCTAGTTAAAAATATAATTTCCAAGCTCCTCAAATGTGCTAAAAATTACTTTTCCACGTTGCTGTAGCTGAGAAAATATTTGTTGTAGTTGTTTAGTAAATCTCCACCCACGCTAACACTCAAATGTGATACAGAACCTAGTCTCACGTGTCGCTCTCGTGACGACAAAAGGCTGGTATAGACTGTTCACAATAAAATAAGCACTGCTTAAATGTTTCTTTCAGCCTTTCTGCAATCATTAGAGACAGGAAATATTTGCCGGTTCACTGGCCTGTAGGCTGGCCTGCAAGAATACGTGAACTGAAGCAGACAACATATGCTAATTAGCTGCTTGCGGTTACAAGTGATATAGGTGTGTGTTAGTTACATTTCCATTATTGGCTCAAAGACTTCCAGGAGATGTCAAATAAGTCAAAGGCTAACTGCGAAAGTGACGCAAGCTTAGAGTTGCTGGAATTCTACCTTGTGCCGAAATGAATACGCGAATTTTTCAGGTCTCTAGCAATAATCTTTAATATTTTTGACCTGAAAACTTTCCTGGGACAAAAACTAGTGTAAACATTACACCAATCTCGAAACGTAACATCTTTGGTCCCAATAAAATACAGTTTTTGAATATTAAGTGTTGGGGAGTGTTAAGTTGAAAGTGAACAGACTATATGTCGGCGCGTGCTGGTTGGTTCGGCAGCCACTGTTGAGTCTGCGGAAGTACAGTAGGTTGATTGTGTAACACCCGAGGACGTCTCAACACATATTACCAAGCACGTCAGGTGAACGGCCTGCACAGTTGCCAAGCCAACGCTGTTTATCAAATATGTTATACGGTGAAGAAAATCCTTAGAAAGTAAAGACCACTCACGATTAAGGGGCCTCCCTATCTGCGCTTCAAAAGCGTTGCAGAGAACTACAACTATTCTCATTTTGACAAAACTATTTAACGCGCATTATATTTATTTATCTACGAAAAGAACACACACTTCAAAATGTGTCACTATAGTTTTAAAAAATTCGGCACGTTTATTAGAAACATAATTTTCGGGCCCCTCAAATTGGTCAAAAATGGGTTTTCCAGACTGTCGTATCTTGAAAAATAACAACCGGATTCGAAAGTCCCAGCTGTAGAAACAAGCGTTAAATTTGGGACTATGCTGCCCACAAATAAAATATAGCGATAAACGGTTAAAGTCACATAGGAAAAAAGATAATAGTACAACACTGCACGCCAGCTAAGCGGCTTGTCCAGAGAGGCGATAATGCATTACATACGCCAGTAAGAGGCAACCTTACCACTCCTGCCTCAAACACACAAACGCAGCCTATCTAAGGATGCCCCTTAAGTTAGCATAGGTTGTCCATAAATTTATCTTTACAACGTTAATAACTTTAAAACTATACGAGATAATAACGAACGATTTTCAACACGTTACAAGGTAACCCATAAAGTTGTATTATTTTTATGATCCACGCGATGCAGATTTCAGGAAAAATGTGGACGCCACTGGAGAAAGTTCGCAGTGTATCCTGATTCATAGCGGCGAAGTTCGATACCCAATTGCAAAGACACAGTATGGAAGGGAACACCCGTCCTGACCACCTAGTTTTGAGGACCGTCTAGTTAAGGATATTAATTAAAAAATATATCTCACGATAACATTGACATTAATTGAGTACAGTACGGTGATATTTACATTTATAACTTGTACTTATATGTTAATAATAAAAAATTAAAATATACAATTTGCTAGAAGTGAAATAATAACCAGGGCTAGGACTAGGCACCGATCTAGCGATAAGTTTTTCGGTGGATTGGAGGTGGGGGGGGGGAGGGTGTAAGAGGAAGCGGAAAATTCCTTAGAAAATAAGTTGTACATACGTTCTAACCCATACTCACTTTTCTTATTGATTACAACTTTACACACATAGTTGAGGAAAAAGATAGCACAAATTAACTTGCATGCATTTTTTTATGGAGTAAAGAGGTCTCTTCTATAATCCGTCCCTGACCAGAACTTCAAAGTGCTAACTTTACCGTGCATAGCTTATGAAGAAATCTCGTGCACACGTGCTATGAATACGACACTGATGAGCTTTCGTGACGTAACTGCTGGCACTAAAGACAAAAACAATCGCGCAAAGAAGGTAGTGCTGGAAGGACAGAGGTTGGCGACACTAAGCGCTTATAGACCCATCCCATTAACGAGTGCATTATTTTGACAACTGGTAAATTTCATTTCAGAAATTAAATCAAATATTCAACTTCTGCAAGACCATATTTTAACTTTCTTACTGAGAGAGTGAATATGAGATGTCAGGAGCATGAAATACCCTGGAAACCTAACGACAATTTACGTCAGACCATAGAAACATTGCCAACATAACTGTCAGATAAGTACATTCGTTAGTTGAAGGTTAGAAGGGCAGGGAACAACTTCAGCTTGTAGCTATCACATAGTAAGCCGAGTATAAGTTGCAAGCAAGCGTCCAGTAAGTCACGAGAGCCTGTGTAGTTTGTAGGTAGTTTACACATAACCTCGTGCCCGAGCATATCTGGCCAAGTGACTGGGCAAATATATCTAAACCCAGCTGGTTTGACTACTGTCGGTTAGGGCACTCAGTGTTGTTAGTTTGGCAAGAGTCAATTTACACCACTAGTTACGATAGCATCGACTATGGAGGCCAAGCTTCATGCTGGCACTTACTGAGAAAACTTCTTCTTATGGCAATGTTCGGTTTTGCACTCGAAGTAATCTCCGCAGCCACCAGCATTACACAAACATGTCCCTTGTCAAATTCTAACCTGTGGCAGAATTGGACTGGGTTATGCAGAAAGTATCCACACATATCTTTGGGATTGACATATTCAAGGTCACAGTTAACTCTGTGAATAAAACCCGTGTATAAACTGCTTATTCTGGGATCCCAAAAGTTATGACTTAATACAGTACGTGATTTATTTCTAGGACATATTTCAGGCATTTTACTTCGTATGATTATCTCAATATGAGTGCCTCTGCGGGTTGGATTTCCTGTCCAATTAAGCTTAGTTAAGGTTAATTAAACTACAGGTTGGGAAAATCAATGTTTAAAGTTTGGCACAGGGAAAATGTCTACTGTTTGAGCGCTGGTAATCGGCTACAGGCGTAAAGTGACCAGTCAAAGACATTTCGTGAATTTTAAGTTGATAATTTAAAAGACAAAATTGGTGTGTGTTTTACTTTAAAATTAAATTAAACGACTTCTTTCTTTGGCAATCCTTTTTAACTTTACTCTTAGTACGGTTTCGTATTTTATTAGAACCCTTAGCGATAGCAGCGAAACTAGCGGCAGTGCCAAACTCTCCAGTAAGAAAACACGTTTTCTTTCTAACCTGTATGAAGGCTGTTCACTTTCAACTGAGCACTCTGTAGCACTTATAATAAACAAAAACAACATATAATTGGGGCCAAAAAAAATGTAAAGTTTTGACAGGAGTGAAACACATGGTTTTTAGTTACATGAATGTTTTCAGAGTACAAATGAATGCAACATGTGTGAAAGAAAACTTTAAGCAATGCTCGCTTTATCATGAACAGTCTCTAGAGCTTAGTTGTGGGAGGAACTGACCAGGTATATGGGCGCGAAGAACTTGGAGGAGCCGAGCAGGGCTGACAGCGCCATGTCCCTCGCCGCGGCGCCGCATGTCGGCGTCCAGGGGTGGTAGAGGTCGGCGCACGTGAGTCCTCGCGCATAGTAGACGAGCCGAGGCCGCGCCTTGCTGTGGCTAACCATGGCCGCACCGCGCCACACTCTGCCGACACTAGCGCCCGCCTGTAGCCTGGGTCAGTCGAGCCACCGGTACCTTCCCCCCACTCCTCAGTCAAACACACCTAGCGTCTCTCACTATCAGCGCCGCCAACTGCTTCCTGCCGCCACACTCGCCGTCTACAACACTTCGACACCGCGAGGCGCGCTAGTCTCGTGCGGTACACGCCACTACTACGATTGAGGGGAAGTGTTTGACAACTTTACTGAACTTTCAGTTTTTGAGCTATAACAATTATATTAATTGTATTATCAACATTTTCACTTGTACAAAGTATAGTATATATTCTTGGTAAACTGCTTGACATAAATAATAATGCAATCTTTAATTTATTTGTCATGCAGAATCATTGCAAGAGAGGTTAACTTTCAAGAATTCTCTTGCAATGATTCTGCATAAGATTCAGATGTTTTCAACTTCATGTTTTTATATTTATATTTGTACCAGATATTTTTCTTATTTTCGATATAAATTGTGAATACATTTTGCTCTGATGAAATTTTTTTACCTCTCATAATTTTTACGTAATGACTCGCAAATGTCAAATTTTGCATTTTACGGTTTTATGTACACCACTAAAACCAACTGACGTACCAAACTAAAAAAAAAAAAAAAAAAAAATTACAGTGAATAACGATGTCGTAGACTACAAGATATCCTATATAAAACCAAAAATTAAATATTTTGTATTGAAAAAACATTTCCGAGGTTTGAAACTGAAATTTAAAAAATTCAAGAATTTTTTAGAAATAAAAAAATACAATACACAATAAGTAGATGTAAGAAAAATTCTACTACAGGTTAGAAAGAAAATACGTTTTCTTATGAGAGAGCTTGGCACAGGGAAAATTTCTGCCACTAGTTTCGCTTCAATCGCTAAGAGACCAGATAAATACGAAACCGTAGTAAAATTAAATTTAAATAAACTTGAAAATTATATTAGTCACTTAAGTTAATTTTAAAGTGAAAATGAACCGATTTCGCATTTTAAATTATTAACCTAATGTAACTTAAAATTCAAGAAAGCTCTGTGATTAGTTTGATGCACTAGCGAGACCAGCGCTCAAGTGGCAGAAATTTTCTCTGTGCCAAAACATACATTGATCTTTTTAACCTGTAGTAGAATTAACCTTAGTAGAGGTACGTCAATTTCGCGGATTCATCTGTGGCGTTCAACCTGACCTGGAATGTATTTGCGACATTGACGTACCTCTAACGATAAGTTCTCAAAGATCCCACCATCGACTTCAGTGCATGTGTAAACTCGCATGGTATTGTAGATTCATATTTTCAAGAAGATTTCCCAATTCATGTGTGGTGTGGTATGTTGGATGATCGGCTTATAGGTCCCACTGTTTTCGACGATAGGCGCAAGGTACCTATAATTTTTGCAGTTTACATTACCAGATAAGGGAGCATTTCCATTTCCTAATCGGTGGGTTGGTCGTAGTAGATTTATGGGGTTGGGATAAGGACGAAGTTTACAGAAATAAAGTTAATAAACGAGACGAATTGTTCGCTCGCATAATGGATGCTTCTACTGTAACACGGGAATGTCACTACGATCTTCGAAGGGCAACACGTCACCTTCTTTAGCGAGTTGACAAATGCATTGAGGTTGATGGTGGGATCTTTAAGGCCTTATTGTGAAAGCATCGGCACTGGACCAAAAACAACTAGATTGTGTATTGTAATCTTGTTATTATAGCTATGGGAAAATAAAATTAGTGTGTTATTCATTATATATTACAATTTCCTTGTAACTGAAACGGGAAACACAACTGCAAATAAAACACTAAAAGTAATTTTATAACTTATCATGTTTACATTCAAATTAGGCTATCTCGACAACCATCCCATATTGAATCAAATGTGCATATTAACTTTTTTGATCACTATAACTATATATATATATATATATATATATATATATATATATATATATATATATATATATATATATATATATATATATATGTGTGTGTGTGTGTGTGTTTGCGCGCAGACACACACACACACTCTCTCTCACACACCTACACACCTACATACACACACAGACTTAATGACTGACATTAAACTGTAGCCCAAACCGCTGGACATAGAATCGTGAAGTTTTTTGTGTGGGTTTCCTTCAGGTTGTCGGTGAGCACAAAGGAGGCATTTTCGAAATTCGAC
>PNEQ01100775.1:0-16187 GCA_003012365.1 Medauroidea extradentata | reverse complement strand
GAATCGTGAAGTTTTTTGTGTGGGTTTCCTTCAGGTTGTCGGTGAGCACAAAGGAGGCATTTTCGAAATTCGACCTCTAAGGAGGTGGAAAGGGGTGAAAAGCGATGAAATATGTTTCCAATAGATCGTATGTACATCTTGAGCCCATCGTGCTGTTGTCGCGTATTTCATGCCCTAAAGATACCAGTAAAATAGTCCAAAATGTATCAAATTGAAACATTTCGGTACAAAACATTGTTTCACTCTAGGCAGCAACTGATTGGCTAAATTAGTAACATAAGCACTTCAAGTCACAAAATAAAGCTTTTATTTTTCATTATCTTCATGGCTTACTACGATGTCACACGAAATATATGTTCACGAGCTGACTTTCTAAAAGTCAAAAGTTTAAAAATCTCTCACAAACGCCTCGTGAATACAGCTGCAGCTACCAGATTTGTTGTTAGGACAGGTAATTTTAAATATGTAACCGCTGTGGCCACTACAAACGGCACAATTTCTCTGTTTTCCATGCACCAATGACTTACGGGCGTTACAGAGGGAAAAAATCATAATTTTGTATTTGTTTGAAACCATTTTAGTTTTGTAGATGTTACTTGGGAGTGCATTATCCCCTTACAAATATTTAGCTTAGCCTTTACCATAATGCTATTTCAGAGTTCAAATTTGTGTGTTTTTGGTTCATGCAACCCCCGATAACCAATCAACATAGTGAAACAAAATAATTCACAGTGAAAGTATATGTCACTGGCTAGGGCTGTAAGTATATAAACACCCATTCAAAAAATGGTTTATATTTTTAAAAAATTTCTGAAATTTGGAGAAATTTTTGCTACTTTAAGAATTTTTTTAAACATAAAAATATTTTGTATTGTGTTTTTATATGCTTAAAGCCCTAGAATAAAAAATGTTTGTATTTTAAAAAAATGCCGAAAATGAAATTAAAAATTTAAAAAAATTCAATAACTTTTTTAAAAATACAAATTATTTTTATTCTTTATTTCTAAGAGCATGACATTGTAGCCTGTAATATCTTCATCCGCTGTGATTTTTTTGAGATTGGTATATCAGTTGGTTTTCGTGTGATCGTTAAAACGGAAACATGCACAATATGACTTTAACAAGCCAACACGCGAAAACTATGAGAGATAAAAAAATTTCATAAGAGCCAAATTTAGTCAAATTTTGTGTCTAAAATAAGAAAAAAATATCTAGTACAAATTAAATATAAATAAATGGTGATGAAAATTGAGGTAGGCCACGCCCTTAAGGTGGCCTTGGTGAGGCCGCCGAGCGGCGTACAAATATTAGAAAACGGTTAATGCTATAATGAGGCGTGATGCAAATGTTGTGTCGTCCTTACCGCTTACGCAATTCTAGACACATTAGGGCCTATACCTCCACCAAGGCGGTCACCTTAAGAGTGTTCGAGTGCGATTAAGTCATTATTTTATATTTATATTAAATATTGTTAGTTTTGTAGTCGATACTTGTGAGTGCATTTTCCTCTTACAAGTAAATTTTAGTTGGCACAGTTTTCTCATAACGGTGCGTCAGAGTCAAAATTTGCATGTCCTGCTGCCGTGCAAATAGTGAAAACCAATTGACTTACGTATGTGAAATAATTAACAGTGAAATAACATACTATAGGCTACGTAATAAAACATTAAAAAAAACCGCCAACTGTTTTTGTACTTAAAAAATATTGCTGAATTTGCACCTCTTTTCTGTACTTTTGCCATTTTTTTAAATTCAAAATATTACGTTGTATGTTTTTTTAAATGTTATATTGCATAGCTCATGGGATGTAAGTTCACAGAGAATTATTTTGTTAAAGTAGGTCAGTTGGTTTTCATAATTTGCATGGTAGCGTAACAAGTCAATTTTGACTTTAACATCCCTTTACGAGCATATTATGAGAGGTAGAATTGTTTCGTAAGATTAAAATGTACTCACAAGTATCGTCTACAAAACTAACAACATTTCATAAAAATATAAAATTATGTTTTAATCGCACTTGAACATCCTTAAGGCCTTGCACTTTGGTTTTGCAGTGGTCCTGAGAAAATTTTTTTACACAAATTAATACACATCAAAAATTCACTATTACAGTTTCAACACTTATATATCATCGTTTATATCTGAATTTTTCTGTTGCAATAAACCGAACGGTTTTTTAGACTTTTGCAACTTAAACATCACATATTTTGTCGTCAAAATAAGCCAAAATGAAGCAAAATAATTTTTTTCTAAGAAAACGGTACATTATTAAAAGAAAACGCTCTGGCGTAATTGTGTATCGTATGGCTGTAAACAGTCTCAATTTTTTTCAAAGCATTTGGTTAAAAAAAAACATTCCAGTTATTTGCAGTTGTTTGAAATAAATGAAAGATCTTGGCCTTAAGGTAGCTCCCTAGATAGGCTGCGTTGTGTGTGTGTGTGTGTGTGTGAGGCAATAGAACCATGCAGTACTAACCTTTTTCAGATCTTCCACGTATCTCTAAAGTATATTTTTACTCTGCCGAAAATGGCAAAAATGGGGGTTTATTGTGCTCCTTTTTATGTAAGAAACTCTTGTCGCAGAATCTTTTAAAACGTGTAAGCGTCCACAATACATCTCTATATTTAAGATTACGTAATAAAATGATAGAGTCACCGCTGAATGTCTCATAGAGGCTAGTTGGCGAGAAGACAGTTCAGCGAATTGCGCCTAGAAGCTAGGGGGAGGCGTGATGCGCGTGCTGTGTCACCTAACCGATTCCGCACATCGATACATCGAACGCGCAAAATACGTTCTTCCAGCGGCCATCTTAAGAGTTAGTGGACCTGGCGCGTGAGACGTGCTGTAGCCAGGTACGAAAAGTATTTTGTCTTGTATAAAAACGTTTCCAATGCGTTTATCTACGAAAAGAAGACACACTTCAAACTGTGTGCTCATTGTTTTTAAAATGCCGCCCGCTGATTAAAAACGTGATTACGAAGCTCTTCAAAAGTGCTGAAATTGACTTTTCCACGTTGCTGTAGCTGAGAAAATATTAACCGTAATCGTAAAACAAAATCATAGAAACCTGCATTGGGCTTTACCTCATATTTTCCACAAATAAAATAACAGGGTCGTCGCTTGTAGTTCCATTTGGAAAACTGTTTCTACGAAAACACTGCAAGTCTTTCGCGCCTAGAGGCGACGAGGTGTTCAACGAACGTGTTATATTCTACTTATCGCTTTTCCAGTTTCCGTGCCTCAAACGTATAAAAAAAAAAAAAAGCTAGCGTCCACTAACTCATAAGCAGTGTCGTAAAAAAAAAAAAAAGAACAATTGCAGCTCGCTTCAACTTATTTCAAGCGCAGTTAGGTAACCACGGCTTACAAGTCCTGCCTTCTTGTTTGTGCTTTTCACCGCAGCGTGGTCACAAACTTTCCTGCTGAGCTTGTCGTCTGGAATAAACGCTGAGTTGTGGGAGATGCCTTGACTCGGACTGACCCCATTACATGCGCGATGTGAGCGAGCCATTGTGCTCAAGGAAGGCAAGCCCAACCACGCATTTACATGGAGCACCGGGTTTCCGTGTGTAAGTACAGCGCGTCAGTCACATAACGTCTCTAGACTCTTCTGTAGGGACCTAGAGAATTCGTTAAAATTGAAACACCTGTAGGTAAGGGTCTCTTTACATATTTGACACCACTTGAGGGACACTTAATCAGTAGAGATGATGGTTTATCGCAGGAAAACTCGACTGTTTTCTGGATTTCAACACACGTTCAGCTTACCAGAATATTACTGGCTTTAGCTTGTACGTGGAGCTGTTGCCCTATTAGACTGAGCCAATAAGAATCCCGCTATTGTAATATTTGATGCCTGTTATCGGTCGGCAGACACCTACGTTGTGTCAGAAGTATATCACCGAATCATCAGCGTTTTCAAGGGCATGCTGGCTGGCGTAACATATATTTGCGATATACCATCTCCAGAGATGATGGTATGTCACGAAAATGTTTTGTGTCAACATACCCTTGAAATTGCTGAAGTTCCCTGTAACATATATGATTGGCAGACGTACATCTGACACAACATAGGTGTCTGTAGACCAATAAAATATTAAAATAGCGGGATTCTTATTGGTTCAGCCAAATAGGATAACAGCTCCACGTACAAGTTAAAGCCAGTAATCTTTTGATAAGCTGAACGTGTGTTGAAACCTGGCAAACAGTCAAGTTTTCCCGCGATAAACCATCATCTCTATCACCTCTACCAGTCAATTATAAAGAAGCTACTCAACACAGGCCAAACTACCACTATGTCTGCGTGCAGCCAATGAGCAGCTATGGTATGCTTGATTACATATATATTCTTAGAAGCTAACCTTCAGATAAGCGAACCAGCGAATTTATCCAGTATTTACTTGCGCGAGTTTTGAGTCGGTATCGCGGAAATCAAAACAGCCCCGACGAACACGACACGAAACAGAAAATGAACTGAACCCACGGCACGACATAAATATGTCCGATGTGACAATATCTTGTCTATACAGGATGACAGTTACCGCACGTCAAACGAATGATGGGGCCGTAGTTACGAAGCGGTAGAGCGCTCGCCTTCCAGTAATGCGAACCGGGTTCGATTCCAGGCAAGGTAGACCCGGATTTTTGTTTGTAGGAATCGTGCCGGACGCTGGCGTTGGTAGGTAGGTTTTCTCAGGGATCTCCTGCTTTCTCTGGTCTATCATTCTGGCGCTCATCTTATATTATCCTTCACTAGCGTTGAGAACCTGGCTGTTAAGCGCTGATCACAATTCCGTCAGTCATTACGAATAGTGATATTCTTTGAAACCATTTAGAAGGCGCGTCTGGATCTAATCTCGAAGGCAGTGGGCAGTAGCGCCTTGAGAAATAAATTTAAACTGTTTCGTTTCAAATTAAAGTTCCAATGAAACAATTGAACACATGTGTAATGTTGACCGAGTACATACGTGTCTACATTATTAAAGATACTGTTTTTAAATGTTTAATCCAAAATGAAATGTATGAGGCAAATAATGTTTCATATTGATATGCAAATGTACCGGGAAACTGGCGGGGAATTATTTATGGTTCACGATATTCCGTAGTCGGTTTGCATCGTAGCGTGACACGACATATTATTATTAGAGGTACGTAAATTTCGCAGATACATTCCAGGTCAGGTTGAACGCCAATTATGTAAATATACTTCATTGTCATGTCTGTGACTTGTTGGCGGCTGTTACGAAACGCTTTTGACTACTGCAAGCCATTAGTAAATAAGGAAATAATGCGAAGTGCTATCGCTTGCTACCTGCTTGTACGGTTATAAGACAACAGATAATCGATTGTGGCCAGTAGGTGTATATAGGACTGACAAGTCTAGGCTGCTGCCAGATTAATCCGCGAAATTGACGTACCTCTAATTATTATCTAATCTAAAAACTGCTGGCTGTGCGACAGTTTACGTCTTGCTGACGTCAGAAGTACAACTTAATGTAGGTGGTCTTTTCGTCTCGTCGACAACGGGACCACACACAACACGACACTAAGACAGGAACTAGGGGATGAATCAGCCATGTCCGGTTCTAAGAAACCGTCCCAGGATTTGCCTGGAGCGATTTCAGGAATCTGTTGCATCACTTCAATAGGTACGTCAGAAGTATATTTTATTTTATTAGCTATTGACTGATCGTTTAGTTCCGCTCATACATTGTGCCTAGTTAGGGCTGTTTAATTTCTGCAGGTTTCATCAACAAGGTATAGTTTCGCAAAACATTTATGAGCACCACACGGTTAATCTTTCCCGGAAGAATATTGCCATTATTATTAATTTATAACGCAATAATAAAGATTACGACAAAAACCACAAAAAACTAATGCAGTATCATGCAACTCGCACGAACTCTGCTGTGTTAAGGAGTTTACAGAATTAAAAAATTAAGCAGTACGAAGTAGACTTAAGAAGTACGATGTATAGTAGCAAAAATTGAGCTACACGATAGCGAGGTTACGGCCTAAGTTTAGCCAACAGGAACATAATTTGAATATCGTATTTTTTGCTATATTGTTTATACCGAAGTCTATGGTTATAAAAACAGTAAAATACTGAGGAAATAACTATTGCAAGGTATGTAAACAAGGTTATTATAGTATTTAAAATTAAAAACTTAAATTAGACGGCAAATTACATTTCTTTTCTTTCTTGTGTGTATTTTATAGGTTAAAGCTCGATGGCGGTTATCGAGAGAAATAAGAATGGCATCATGGGAATACCGACCTGTACTCTGATTGGCTAAACTAAGGTTTATTCTGCTACAAGTTGGAAATAAAATGTGTTTTCTTATGGGTGAGTTTGGCATAGCGAAAATTTCTGCCGCTAATTTCGCTGCAATCGATATGGGACCAGAAAAATACGAAACCGTAGAAAAATTAAATTTAAGTAGGCTTGGAAATGACGGAAGTCATTTAACTTGATTTTAAATTGAAAAGAAACCAATCTTACGTTTTAAATTATCAACTTAATGTAACTTAAAATTCAGGAAAGCTCTGTGATTGGTCAGTTTGCACTCATTACCGATACCAGCTCTCAAACGGTAGAAATTGTCCCTGTGACAAAATTTTAACATTGATCTTTCTAACCTGTAGTGGAATTAACCTTAACTAAACTTACGATTTTCATTGCCAAACTTAACAAGTGTGCAGTAACAATATCATTAGGAAGGCTTCGGTTCAAATCAACGCGATGGAAAATATTCTAAGGCCTACTGTTTAAGTTGTAATGCTTACGTTTTAATTGTGTAAACCCCTTTAAGTCGAGCGAGGCGACGCAACGATAACATGCTGGACTCATGCTTAGGAAGATCTGCATTAGATTCCCAACTCCAGCCATAGTTAAGTTCGTTTTCACGTGGTTTCCCGAAATCGCTCCAGGCGAATGCTGGGAGCATTCCTTAACATAAATTATGGCCGACACCTTTCCTAGTTCGTGTCCTTTGGTAAAGTTGTGTGTAACGTCTCTAATGAACTCGCTGCCGACAAAGACGCAAAACGCAATTAAAAAACTGTTGAGTTAAAGTATGGCCAAGGTGTGGTGCATTAAACAATACTACCATTTTAAAACCAAACTTGTAAATTCGCGTTCACTAGCCGTGACTCCGTTATTTTCTGGCAAAATATTTTTTATAATTGAACACTTAACTAGACTTTCCATGCTGAGAAATTGTCCTTTTGTGGAGTTTAGAAAATTATTAGTAGAGTATTTGTGTACGAAAACAATGCAAGTTACGTTATATTTTCTGTATTATAGTTTTCATTCAGATATTACATACGTAAAAATGCCTATACGAGTTTCACAATACGTTTTTAACCCCTTTAGAGATTCTAAAGCGATACATATTTTCAATTAGTTTTTATTCACGTAAATGAAAATTAGTATTTGTTTTACAATATTCTGAAAAGTCTAGTTTGAAGTTACAGTAAATATTTTCATAAAATTTTACTAACTTAATTTAGTTTTGAGGGTAAAGAATGTCTTAATACTTTCAGAAATTTTTGTAAAAATATAAGGATTTTCCTTGTTAAGTTTGTCCATAAAGTTACATAGATTTTCTTTGAAAGAAAAATTGGAAAACTTTGAAACCATCTAACATCACGCGTTTGTCAGAAATAATATAGTTGTTTGTAAATCACAGGCTCTAGTACGCATTTTTCTGGAATAAAGTTAATATACGTAACAATTATGCGATACAAAATTAATATCGTTATATAATCTAAGACTTCTTCTATTTTCACCTGTTGCATGAAATACAAAACTACCTTGTAATATTAAAAACATGTACCTTACTTTGTATTTTATATGAGCAGTCACTGTAGCTTCACAAATAATTTCTCCAAAATGGTTTCCAAGGACTTTTCTTGTAAATGTTCTAAAGTATTTTTAAAGTGTAGCTATGCTATTTCGGATACAGGTGTTCGAAGGTAGATTCTCGGCAGGCGTAAATTTTAACTCAACTTGTTACCATTTTGCTTCGTTTCGTCGACAGCGTGTACATTAAAGACTAAATCAATGGCTTAGAAGGTCAGGCAGACTGAGGGAACCACTCTGGTAAAATAATGGATTAGTATTCCAGTGGAATCCGTGGTTTCCACAAGGAAGATGTTTTTGAAAGATCTTCAAAGCGAATATATTTATGTGATCGTAACGACTTGTTGAGTTAAACTGTTGGCAGTCCCTGGACTGTGTAGCTGGCAGGCAGTGCGACTGTACGAAGCGTGTGTGCTGGCAAGGAAGTATTTGCAAGAAGGCGGGCATGAGTGTGCAGAAAACCGACACTTTGGCGAGTCAGCGGGTGTGTGGCCAGGCGACTTATAGCGGTCCGTCTGCAGCTGTTGAAGGCGGAGAGGACACGGTATAGTCAAGGTGGTCCCTGGCGGATAACCAATCACAGACTGTTTACTAGTGATACGGTTTTTGCTACCTTCCACCGTGATTAGAAAGAACACACCTCTTTCGGGAGGGGATCATTCAATTACTCTCATCAGCAGGAACCCCTGATATTCGAGGAAAGACTTCAGCATCAATTTGATTGAAGGCCTTACGTGCACATCGGCAGTTCTGTTTCATTGTTACTGGCAGAATGTCTTTGTGGAAGGTCTTTTCTCATTTTACTGTACCGATTAGGATATGGTTACTGCGATACCACACGCCTGTGATTTGCAGTAATATGTTATGACACGGAAGAGTTAAAAACAACCAATCACTGGCCATGAAACCGAGTTGCTGAAGTACACAAAAGTAGAGCCGTGATTTTATGGTGAAAATATTTCTGCAGCATTTGGTTTCAGTACTTTATGTGAACACGAGCAGCTGTGCTTCATGGTCAGTGATTGGTAGAGCCCACGATTTTTGGTGAAAAGAATTCTGCAACAGTTTGTTTCAATGCCTTACATGCACATCTGCAGGTCTGCTTCTTGATTATTGGCTGAATGTATAATTGCACAGACGTGGCTCATTTGACATGTGCCAACAAAAACAAGGTTACTGCGACACCACACGTCTGTAATTTGTGGGTAAAACCCCGAGACGCTGAGAATTTAAAACAGCCAATCACTGACCACGAAGCACAGCTGCACATGTGCACATAAGGCATTGAAACAAATTGTTGCAGAATTCTTTTCACCAAAAATCGTGGGCTCTAGTGATTGGTTGTTTAAACTCTCACTTGTCTTGGGAATCTACTGGCAAATAACAGACGTATGATGTCACAGTGACCTTATTCTGATTGGTGCAATCAAATGAGAGACGTGCCTGAACACAGACACACTGCCAATAACCATGAAGCAGAACTGCTGATGTGCACGTAAGGTAGTGAGATAAAGTGGTGCCGAAATCTTTTCTCGACAGAATCGTGGCTCTCACGTAAGGCCATGGTCTTTCATTTATTTCAAACAAATGCAAATAACTCAAATATTTTTTTAACCAAATGCTCTGAAAAAATTTGAGACTGTTTACAGTCATACGATACACAATTTCGCCAGAGCCTTTTTTTTTTACAATGTACCGTTTGCTAGTCCAAAAAATTTACTTAATATTGGATTGTTTTGACCACAAAATATATGATATTTCAGGGGCAAAAATCTAAAAATCCGTTTGGTATATTGCAACAGAAAAATTCAGATACAAATGATTATATATAAGTTTTAAAACTGTAAGAATGGATTTTTTATATTTGTATTAATTTGCGATAAAAAATATTTCCGAAACGACTGCTAAACTAAAGAGCGAGGCCATAAGGAACTGAAACAAACTGACGTAGGGAATCTTTTCACCAAAAACACCATCAGCTATCCTCCGAGAATATCTGTATACTCAAACAAACAACAGCTTATCACTGGCTGCTCGCTGTCGCAGTTATGTCAGTTCATTGGACCTGCAGTTAGTTGCTTCCTTATTATTGGCTAATCACCTTCTAGGAGGTGTCAAATAAGTCAAGCGTCAATCACAAAAAGGACACGATACTACACTATTTCGGATACAGGTGTTCGAAGGTAGATTCTCGGCAGGCGTATATTTTAACTCAACTTGCTACCATTTTGCTTCGTTTCGTCGACAGCGTGTACATTAAAGACTAAATCAATGGGTTAGAAGGTCAGGCAGACTGAGGGAACCACTGTGGTAAACTAATGAATTAGTATTCCAGTGGAATCCGTGGTTTCCACAAGGGAGATGTTTTTGGAAGATTTTCAAAGCGAATGTATTTATGTGTTCGTAACGACTTGTTGAGTTAAACTGTTGGCAGTCCCTGGACTGTGTAGCTGGCAGGCAGTGCGACTGTACGAAGCGTGTGTGCTGGCAAGGAAGTAGTATTTCATGTCCTTACTGAACATCTGAGGTGAGCCCTGGCCGTAATTTGCAGGGAAGGGTGGTGAGACTCGACACTTCTCCCAGCAATAAGACTTGCAAGAAGTCTCCTGGGATACGTTCGGATATAGATACAGGAGAATAGGTAATGCCAATCCACTGGAAAAATATTGTTGCTGTTGAAGGCAATCTGACACCACGTATTAGAAACAATCACTCTAAGATTATTTTCTGTGCTTGAAATAGATACCTTGAGACTTGTGACACGCCCGCAGACCACCTAAGCTAGGTTGAAACTATGCTGACATTAATTCTACTGTGTAAATATTGTGAGACACATACAGGATGTTCGGAAACAACCACATAATAAGCATAACACGAGAATCATGGGCTAAATTGAAGACGAAAATGTTGGTGGCAAAATGTTGTAGCATGACTGTTTAGATGCACAATGTGGCAACCTAGCACTGTAGTTAGTCCGTTCTTATGCTCCATAGATCTGACTTTCTTTATTATTACTGTTCTGACTTACTGTACATATTATGGGTGCAGATTTAAATCCTGAGCTGTCCAAATATTATTCTACCTTTACTTGACCTACCGGTAACATACATAAAATAATAACTGAAGGCGGAGCGCAAGAGGGGACTTTCTCCGCGCGTTGTTGCCACATTGTGCACGTAAAATATCGACGTACAACATTTTGCCTCTTACATGTTCGTCTTCAGTTTAGCCCGGGATTCACGTGGTGTGGTTATTAGTTGTTGTTTCTGGGTATCCTGTATAGCATATGTTTACATTTATACATTCATATATTAAATGATTAGGGACTCTGTTTAACCCAGAGCTCTGGCAGGAGCCAGGATAGCGTTTTACATGTTAAATGTATTATATTATATGTGGGTAACCTGCATATATGCTACCACTGACTTTGTTTGTTAATCTCAACTCTGCTAAAAGATTTATAAGACAATATTTCAAAAACTCTGAAAAAATATGAATAACAATAAGAATAAGTATTTTTAATTGTTTCTACGCATTTTTAATTTCTATAGAAATATTTTGATCATTTCAACGCAGATTTTTTTTTATTACAAAATATCTATCTGAGCTCCACCGAATATAATTTAACATGTCTTTGCTCACGCCATGGTTTCCGCTAGGCTGCGTCCTTAACTCATCCACTTAATAAAATTTCTAAGCGATCCACGTTAAAAATTACGACAAATTCCTTTTTAAATCTGAATCTTGTCGCCTCTGCTGAAATATTATTTCTTTCAGCGTCATTACGAAAATTTTAATTTTTTTTATTTGCAAGGAACGTTCTTGTAGTTCTGCAACAGATCATATTGGTATCTAGGTTTACACTATTTGCTTTGTTGAATTAAAAAAATAAATAAAATCAAATAAACTGTCTGCAGGGATGCATGTTATCTTCTACACTAAGTGGTTCAAAGGGAAACTGATGTATGGGTGATCGGATGAACATTTATAATGGAAAACACTAATAAAAAAGTATGTCCTATTCGCAGAAGTTATTCTCACCTGTGCTTAGTTCATGGGCTAAATGTGTCGAAATATTATCCGAGATACAGTTAGGTTAATTGTTGCCAGACAATGAAATACAGATCAAATTCTATTCCCTCTGACAAATAGCTTGGTTTTGTCCCAGTAGAACTTTTACTATGAGGAAAATTTGCTATTTATACACATATCTTTCTTCCAGGCAACTGACAAACATGGGACATGTTTAAGAGTTGTCATTCTAAGAAAGTCGGATAGCATCTTAAACGAGTTATTTGTTTACAAGAAAACACCACCTTAAATGGGTTCGTCGATAGCTACTGTCAGCATTAGAGTACCTGTTAAAACATCTATTTCGACTTTCTCGGGAGCTTCCCTGTTGCGAGGGGTATTTATGATGCTAATTTCGCTTAAGTAATAACATGTTGCAGTCGGTTCAATTCTGTTTGTAACTCTAAAAAAAAAAATATAAATAAAACCTCGGTAATTTCTTGACAAATATTAAATCTCTTCGTTCTGTCTACTGATAGGCTCTTAATTATTCGTGAGCCTTAATGTTGTGACTGGTTTTGATTTAGAAGGAAGTCTCGGTTAGTAAGTATGTCGATAAATTCACGTTTTAATTCAGTCGTGAGTAGCGTAGTCATTTTTTTTATATTGGTCTATGTAAAGAACGTTTCTTACTTATGCATTTTATTGTAAAGAAATGCACATTATTCTCCTTAATCCTAATGCCTTGTATTGAGCCTCAAAAATTGCAATTGGTCGGACCGATTCAACCAATTGCAACGAAAACAGTAATTTTCGAACTTGCGGCGTAAGCAGGTAGATTTACAGACGAATTTTGAAAGATTTTTGCAGTGGGGATGCATGAGAAGATGAGTATTCATGGATATACGCCATTGCTTGCGAATGTTGGCAAGTCGCAGATAAACCCACAAAAACATAAAAATACAAAGATATTAAAAAGTTCAACAACATTACGAAAAAATTAATTAAATAAGACCAGATATGGTCGTTGTCAACACACACATAAATAATTCCAGAATTGGAATATAGTCATATACTGAACCCAAACGTTGGTTATCTTCAGTAATGTTTCGTTGTCCCTATAGTCTGCAGGCAACAATCCTCGGCAGTCTGGTGAAATACCACGGAAGAGGCGGTTGTAGCCGGCAGTCATAACAGTCTGGAACCAGTCTGGCCCACCTTGGAGACCATTCCCGGAACACCAGCCGTCGTGACACGCCATCCGACCTATAACACCGCTGACGTCACGTAGGCAGCTTTTACACGTGTAACACTCGTGCGAGATTACGATCCCAAACTAAATATCATGCGAGAATTCATCATTAATGCCGCGATTTTATGGTGAAAAGATTTTTGCAACATTTGGTTTCGATGCGTCATGTGCACACCTGCAGCTCTGCTACATCGTCTGTGGTTGGATGATTTTACTCTCACTTGCCTTGGCAAATTATAGACGTACAGACTCACAATAACCTTATTCTGATTGGTGCAGTCAAATGAGAAACGTGTCTGAACAAAGACACGCTGCCAATAACCTTGGTACAGAACTGCCGATGTGCACGTGAGTCACTGAAACAAAGTGGGGCAAAAATCTTTTCGCGACAAAATCGTGGCCCTATTCATCATGCATACAGAGACCTACGTTATTATCCGACAGCAGACTAGCGTGCAAGGTCCTGTGTGCACATCTGACTTTTAATTGTTGGCCTGTAGATTGTGTGACGCTCATGAAGGACTGATAATTAGAGGTACGTCAATTTCGCGGATTAATTTGGCAGCCTAGACTTGTCAGTCCTATACACCCACTGGCCACAATCGATTATCTATTGGCTTGTAATCGTACAAGCAGGTAGCAAGGGAAAGCACTTCGCATTATTTCCTTATTTACTACTGGCTTGCAGTAGTCAAACGCGTTTCGTAACAGCCGCCAGCAAGTTACAGACATGACAATGAAGTATACATAATTGGCGTTCAACCTGACCTGGAATGTATCTGCGAAATTTACGTACCTCTACTTATAATACCAATGGTCACTGATTAGATATGATTAGGGAAATAATTATTTCAAGTTCAACTACATGCACAAGCCCCGACCATTTATCCCTTAGCTGCTACTGACAGGAACAACAGACAATGAACGAATGGACGGACTCGAGCATACATAGGACAGTGGAGTCTAACACGTCAGTCATTGAACTAGCGAATTATTTCTTTCCCTAGATATGATGGTTAGGGACAGGAAAACTTCGCGAATTCAATGACCCGCATGCTAGAATACATATTTTTCCTATGCATACTAAAGCCCCGTCTGTTCGTTAATTGTCTGCTGTTCCACTGAGTAGCAACTAGCGGACAAATGGTCTGGGCTATAGTATGTATAGGATAAATGATTCTAGCACGCAGGTCATTGAATTCGCGAAATTTTTCTGTCCCTAATGATGGTATATCGCGAAAATATTTTGTGACACAGTACCCTTGAAAATGCAATAGTTTCTTGCAGCATATATAGAGGTACGTCAATTTCGCGGATTCATCTGGCAGTAGCCTAGATTGCTCAGTCCTGTACACGCTCTGGATACAGTCGATTATTCATTGGCTCACAACATTACAAGCGATTGCTATATGAATCATTTCCTTATTTACTACTGGCTTGCAGTAGTCAAATGCGTTTCGTGACGGCCGCCAGCTAATCACATACGTGATTATGAAGTATATATTTTTGGCGTTCAACATGACCTGGAATGTATTTGCGAAATTGACGTACCTCTAAGCATATATTATTCAGTGATATACGTTTGGCGCAACATAGCTGCCTGCAGACCAATAACAGGCATCAAATATTACATCTGGATTCTTATTGGCTCAGTCAAATAGGGCAACAGCTCCGAGTACAAGCGAAAGCCAGTAATGTTCTAGTTAACTGAATGGTGTGTTGAAATCCAACAAACAGTCGAGTTTTTCCCCGATAAACCATCATCTCTACCCATGATATAGAATCAACTGTATAATGCCCATTATCGTGTAATGTGGTAACACAAAGACACGGCATGTGTTTGGGAGAGCATAGACTAGTGAATTCTAGCCTGCCGCTACACAATAACGCGAAACTTGTATTTCACGGCTATACTCACACAAATTGAACGTGCTCTATATTTTTCGATGCAAGGTCCCGCAGCTACAACAGAGATAAAGGTTTGGTTGAGTCAACCGTATATATGTTCGTTTATGTCGAAACAACCGTGTGAACGTTGAATCAACCAAGTATATGGTTGCCTGGCTGATTTTGTTACCTCACCAGGAGGGTTTAGTCCCGTTAAACATGAATTTCGTTAGACCAACAAAACCAATTTTGTACACTTTTCACAGATTGTTCAGCCAACAAGCATTTGGTCGAATAATATATATTTTTGTTCCGCCATGTACAAACTTACGTATGGTTAATGGCACGGTCGTAGAAGAACAGGTCTGGACACTCGCCTGGATCTTTGACCCCCTTGTTGTTTGGCTGTAGTTCACCAAGTTACCGAGAATATTGTGTTTTATTGGCGCTGATGTTACGGCGGTCGGACTAAACTCCGCCCACTTCCTTTCCGCTAAGATAAACAATTTATCAAAACGTATTTTTTATCAATTTATGAAACACTTTCTTCGCTCACAAATTTAAGAAAAGGCTCCAGCAATATTTATTTACTTTATAAATTTAACAATGGAAAAAAGTGGACGTAATTTGAGTCCGATCGCCCGGAAAACAGCGCCAAAAAGTGCAACATTCTTGGTAACTTGACGAACTACAGCCAAACAACAAGGGGACATTGTTAGATAGGCGAGTGTCCAGACCTGTTCTTCTACGACCGTGACAGTAACAAACATTTTTCTTTGTGTAGTACTAATACGTAAGGAAGGATTCGATTGGTCGTTCTGCGAGGGTCACGTGACCAACCTGTATATTTGTCATAAAGAGAGAGAAGTAAATAATATTTTAGTAGTATAAAGAGAAATTTAGTCAGCATAATGTCTTTGAATGTTTCTTGCAATGGGACAGAATGACATATTGTGTTATTGTGGACATACGCCAGTAGATAGGTTTAGTATGTTCTGGGACAGCGGCTTGCGGCTGAGGATTTGAGGATTCGTGCCGCCATCTTGTTTCCGGCGGCCATCTTGTTTCCGGCGGCCATCTTGTTTCCGGCCGCCATCTTGGATTACGTCACTTTCAAAATTTTCCAAAATTTCCCAAAATTTAAAAAATTTCCAAAAATTAAAAAAAATCTA
>PNEQ01100774.1:44608-76797 GCA_003012365.1 Medauroidea extradentata | reverse complement strand
TGATACAAACTTGTCCGCAAAAGTGCACACCGAGCCAACAGCTCGTCTTTGCTAACAACTTTATCGAACATGCATAAAACAAATACAAACTAATTGGGCTGTAAACAAAAAATGTAGAACACAGCTAAAACAAAATAAAATAAATTATGCAGCAAAGGGTTACAAAGAAATAACAGTTGAAGTAAGTTAAAATTGCAAAAAGTAACGTTGACAACAAATTGTCGACACTGGGACACGAACCTCGGATCGCAAGTTTACAAGGTTCTGACGCAGACACTGAGCCACAGAGACAGGTTGGATCGAATGAACTCCTTTGAATACTCGTTCGTACGCGCCTGATGCGGACACACCGGATGTGACGTCATGGAAACTTGAAGGCGAATTTTCGGGCCTTTCCCGTCCGTTTGGACCCTACATGTCCTATGTCGAATCACTTGTCTCGGAGTCCCCAGTGTCACTGCGGGGAGCTTTAAACAGTTAGCATCCTCATCCTGTATAAACGTCCATATTTAAGGTGGCCACGTGTAGTGATGTGCAGAACTTTATCCAACACAAGTCAATTCGAAAACTAACTTACTCCCCGTAAGTAATGTATGTTTAGAAACAGAATTGAAAGAACGCTTCACCCATTTAAGGTCCTTAATTTATCTCTCAGCTTTATTTGTACGCGGCCGAAAATGGCGAAAATAAGGTTTTTGTGCTGTCCTCCTTAGGTGTGAAAATATTTGCGTAGAAACGTTTTATTAAGTATAATAATGTACAGCTAACCGTTATCTTTAACATTACGTCATGAATTGACAGGGTCACCACTAAATATATCATAGAGGCGAGTTGTCTGTGATAAGACGGCACGCCAGTTCAGAGACTTGCGCCTACGTAGACATGATGCGCATGCCGTGAGGTTCTTATTGCTTCTGCATATTTAGATCTCTAACGCGCAAAATATGTTCGTCCGGGCTCACAGAGGTTGTACAACACGTCGCCACAGAATAAATCAGTAGTTATAAACTACTGAAGAATCTTCGTACGTTTTTGGTTGGACTGCATTACTTGTTTCTACATGTAATTATTTTCTTGAAAGTTAGGTTTTGTGTCTGACTATGATATGCATGTGTGGGGTAGAAAGGAGGGGTTGTGTTTAGTTTAGACGAGTAATATAGAAATGTATTTTCTGTATATTATCTATATATCGTTAGTTAATGTAAGTAGGTTTATGTATATATTTTTTTACGTATGGAATCGATTAAGAATGGTTAGGGTGAGAGAGATTTTGGTCAGCGACCAACATCGATGATTTTAGCGCTGGAAGAATGGTTAGGTTTAAGTCTGACTAAGATGGGAACTTGAAAGGAAAGAAAGACGTATTAGAATTATTCTGTGACGTCACGATAGAACTGTAGAATGAAACTACTGTATAATTTATTTCTCGCTGGTCGTACTTGCTTTTCGGTTCGTCTGCCTATAAAGTTCACAAACTGAGTTTTCTTATTAATTAGCTATAAAAAAACTTTCATTACTTTTTTTTAGGTATAAATACCATTCCGACGCGAACACCACCTCGATATCTCAACTGGTTAGATAAGAATCATTGGCTGATAGAAAACAAATGTTATGCCTTTAGGTGTCATATTTCGATAAATCTTATTTTCACACCTTACATGTTCGTCCAAGTATACAAGTGAAGTGAAAATTACAACGATAGCTCATTATGTCAAAGCAAATTCGACCATTCATTAAAAATCACATTTAATCCCTGTGCAGTACTGAGATATCGAATTTTGAAAAATCTTAAGTTAAAACCTTTATTGCGGCCACTTACCTGATCATCACCCTGAAGCATAAATAAACTGAATATCTCGATGTGTTAGATATGTAAGTTACAGAAGATTTATCAAAAAAACATTCCAGGTCTGTTCACCTCCTAAGAAACTGAATTCGGAAAACCCTTGAATCTCATTTCAGACTACTTGACTACTTGATATATCGTCGATAAATTGAAAACACGTTTAATCACTTTCCACCCATTTTCACCTCCTTAGGTAGGGAATTTCGAAAATTCGTGAAAACACTTTTCAGGTGTTTGAGTAAGCATCAGTCTTAACAAAAATCACGTCGCTATATAAAAATCAATGGGGGATATATATATCGATTGTGAATCGAAAACACACTTCATCCTCTTTTTTACCTCTTTGGGGCCAAATTTGGAAAATATATTTTAATAGTATTTGGGATATTTACATATGCATCAATCTCAATCAAAGAGCATTTCGTTTTCTCAATTGGTTCGATAGATATAAAGGAATAATCGAAAATACATTTAACGTATTTTCACCCCTTTAACTATCAAATTTAGAATTGGCTTGGAATCCTGCCATAGACATTTTTATACGTAACCAATTGAGGAAAAATCACGACGGTAGCCAATTGTGTTTCAGTGATATAGACGATTCATTTAAAAACATATTTCCCCTCTTTTACAGCTAGGGGTTCTAATTTAAAAAAATCTTGAAACCTCTATTTGGGTATCTGCGTAAGCAACATTTTGAAGTGAATGCAAACTCTATATCCCGAAGGATTCGACAGATATCGATAATTAATAGGAAGCACGCATTTAATATATTTTCACCCCTTAAATGTTGAATTTCGAAAAATCCTGAAATTGGCTAATATGAATTTTTACGTGTGTCCTATTAAAGTAAAAATTACGATGATAGGCCGTCGGGTTCGAGCTCTATCAACGTTTCTTTGGAAATACATTTCACCCACACAAGACGGGTAGTACACAATGTGCACACACACACACACACACACACCGATAGAAAGGTGATCTCATAAGCCTACTTTTGCCTTCGGAAAGTAGGCTAAAAATCTGCTTACTAAATGAAGACTTTATGTTATTTACTATCCTATCCTGAGAGAACCTCACAGCCAGTAAAGATAACAGAACTTCCAGCACCAGTCAGATGTCTATACTTGCAGGGCGAGTACGTTGACCTAATACACTATACATTTCATGCTATAAATAAGAGAATGGTTAAAGCTATTTTAGTGGTGTTGCTTTTAACAATAAATTCAGCTCATTATGAGCAATTTTCTTGCTTTAACCCCCATCTAACTTCAAAAATAAAAAAGTTTCTCTCTGACCAACATTTTAATCTTTCATTCCGTATTCAAACGCATATAAGTTTAAAAAACATTTTCTATAAATTTAACAAAGAGATTTTTATTCTTCTGATTTCTTTGTTGGTAGATATATAAAATAACGCATAATAAAATTTGAACTCGATTTTTTCGTTAATTTTGAAGTTATGATGCAATATATCTAATGATTCGTGAAAACAGTGTTACGTACAAAGTTTTTGTTTTCGAATTTTTTAAACCCCTTTAAATGGTGCAAATGATGAAAGGAACACATAATCCGATGTGCGTTTCGATAATGCACAATACGCTGAAATTTTAAGATCAAAGTTACACAATGAAAATTTTGGATTTTTGGCAACAGCGCGTGCCGAAACACAGACAGTGCATATGGCAGTTACCGTGCGCTGAAAGGAGAGAGCGAATGCCCATATAACCCTGTACTGCAATCAAAGCGCGAGAAGCTCTGTAGGAATTAAACTTACCCTGACTAAACAATGTGTTAGAAACTTTAACAAACATTTGATGATATTAACTACGGTTTTTATCAACAGCTTTACTTAGATTTGGTTTTTAAGGTAAGGTAAGCGAGCTTCACGTCTTGTCAACAGCTAGTTCATTAGAGACCGTGACACAGCGACAAGAACTGGGAGAGAAGTTCGCCTTGCACTATGTTAAGAGCGTTCAAGTGAGGAAAAGTAAAAATTTTATATTTGTATTTTACGAAAAAAAAAATTAGCTCAGCCAGTTTTTTCAATAATGGTTTTTCAAAGTCAAAATTGGCGTATTTTTACTTAAAACAAAACTTGAAAACCAGTAAACATAATGAAATGGGAAAAAATCACACTAAAACTACATGTAAACATCCATTATAAAATATTTTGGTATTTAAAAAAATTATTATATATTTTTTTGGAAAAATTTAGTAATTTTTTAAATACAAAAAAAAATTGTAATGAGTTTTTACACACTTCAAGTAGTAGCTACGGTCATATAGTTGTAATGTGAATTATTTAATTTAATAATGTTTATTGGTTTTCCAGTTTTTATGAAGTAAATATATGCATATTTTGACTCTAAAATCCCGTTATGGGAAAACTAAGTACGTTAACTTTTTTTATATAAGGAAAATGTACTCCCAAGTAACCTCTATAAAACTAACACTGTTTCATACGAACAAAAAAACTGTAATTTTTCCGCCACTTGAACACCCTTAAGGAAACAACCACGCATTCACCTCGAACAATTTCAGCAAACTGTGGAATAGTGAAATCAGGATGGCTGGAACTGAGAGTCGAACACGGGACCTTCTGAATACGAGTCTAGCATGCATGTTGTCGTTGTGCCACATTACCTGATGATTTTTGTAATTAAATATAACCGCATTTCATGTCGTGTCGTGTCTGTATGTTGTTCTTTACCTGTTTTATCCGAATGTAGTAATATTGCAATTTATATATGACTTGGGTTCTGCAATTTCTGAAAAGTGGAGGAATCTCTGATAATTTAAGGGGCTGTCTGTCAAATAAATCTGCGTCCCGATTTTATTACCCTTGTTTAGCAACAATTTTCCTATCTTACACATTATCATGTTTGTCGGTTGTGAAAATTCATATCACGTGGACGTAAATAACAAAAACGTTTTCAAAGAGATATGTTATCGCATTTCAAGAGCAAATAATACAGCTCTTGAGGTTTGTAGGTCATTGAAAGGACACCTGTGATAACATACTATAAAAGTCCACATGTTTCACATACGTCTTGTAGTTGTTCTTGCCGAAAATCTGCATTCGGTGCTCATTGCCAGCGAAGAAGGTAAGCTTATGAAAGAACTTTACTTTATTTCGATATTCCATAATATTTTACACAAGAATATAAAAATTTAAGTTACTTCCGTTTAGTTTCCAAAATTTAATCGTAAGTTATACGAAAAAGCAACATATATTTGGTAATTATAATTGTTTTTAGTTCGGTAAGATTTTTTCATAGTATTAAGTGACTAACAATGACAACTTTCACGCAAAAAATTGAATTAATTAAAAATTTTAATAACCAGTCTTATTGCTGCATCTGGTAAAAATAAAGGCGTAGAGGGCCTAGTAGGTTCGAAAAAAGGTGAAAACTTTTGAAAGCTTTCCTGTCTAATGTCTACTCTTCAGCCATATGTAAAAATAAACGTCACTGACTAAAAGATATTCATTCGTTAAACAGCAACAAATGTAAAAAGCTACCATGCCGGCGTATTCTCGGAAACGAAAGGAACTTGAAGAAACTGACTACATAGACAGTCAATTTACAAAAATTAAACTTACGTAGATTTACCTGTCGATTAAAAACTTTTTTTTGTTACGTAAGTACTAAATATATTTTAATATTCACCTACGAAACGTAACTTACCTAAGATGAGATAGGATTGATGCTTTCATAACATCAGATACTTTAATACGACTTTAAATAAGTCTTTCAATATTACGAAAAACGACAATTTCTTAATGTCATACTTCAGAAAAATACTAACGGGACAGAAGAAAAACTACAATTGGAGCGTGTGTTAATCTTAACTACAAAATTTCCGCCTCTGATGTCATCATAGCTTTTACATTTTCCTCTTTAAAAAAACATCAGCGTGGACAATTTTCCCATAACGACATTTAAAAGCCAAAATTTGCATATTTTTACTTTATACAAAACTTGAAAACCAATAAGTATAATGACATAAAATAATTCATAATTTAAGTACAAGTACTGCTTGAAGTATAGATATAAAAAAAAAACGTTACAAAATTTTTTGTATTTAAAAAAAAAAGTTACCTATAGAAAAGTTTTTTAAATACAAAAATATTATATAATGGGTTTTAATATGCTTCAAGCCGTAGGTCGTGACATGTAGATTTGATGCGATTTTTTCCGTCTCATTATGTTTACCGGTTTTCAAGTTTTGTATGAAGTAAACATTTGTATGAAATGCCATTATTCGAAAACTGGCTGAACTGATTATTTTTTCGTAAGAGGAAAATGTACTCTCAAGTGATGTCTGCAAAAATTACACTATTTCATACAAATATAAAATTATGAATATTCCCCACTAGAACGCCCTTATGAGCTGATGAGAGTGAAGTGAGGAGCAGGAACAAAATAACGGCCATGCCCGAGTTGGGAGTCGAGTCCATGACCTCTAGCACCGTAGACCGGCTCCTAACCGACTATGTTACGGCTGGTGCACTTTATGCTGGTTTATGTATAATTCTTAATATATATATACACACACATTCTATTAATACATACCCTTGAAATTATGTAGTTCTCTGAAATGTATGCATAATATATATAAATTTTACTAATTTTATAAACTTAGCTATTTCACGTGGAAAAATTAGAATAACTGTAAACAAAAGACATATTTTTGAATGTGAGCTAGATAAGTTTGTTAGGAAATCGTTTTCTCAATAAGAGGATGATAACATTTGTTCAAAATAACATCAAGTAAACTGAGGCTATCTTGAGGCGACTGCTGTGGTCAAGGTCACCAGGGTGTGATTTTCAGATAACTATTTTCCTTATTCGAGTCACGTGCACGATACAAATATATGCTCTATTATTGAAGCATTTTTTTTTTTTTTAATGTGCGCGCAGCTCTGAGAGCAGTCGACAATCACAGTACAAGGGCGGCCGTTAACAATAACAGACCTTGTAAATTCTTTATTTATATTATGTATGTTAAAAGATAATGTAATCATCAATATGTAATTGTGTCAATCGAAATAGATGACTAATGTAAACATGTAGCCTATACCAAACTGCCAAAACTCTGTACAGTCCCTTAGAGCTACGCTCTCTGAGACCTCCTGACAAAAAAAAACGTTTTTAATGGCGCTAACCTCCCTCACACCGTGAAGTTATATCTAGTGTTACTCGGCAGTTAGCATGTAACATACGCGAAACCTGTAATCTGCGATGGAAAATTTGCACATATTAAATTTTATTTAATAAAATATGCCTAATGGTTCTGAGTCATGTATTTATATTATTTATTTTGCTTCTATACGCTGAATCGTTTGTTTTGTATAATTTCCGAACCATATGTTATGTCCTGAATACTGCATGACACTTTTAAGGTATTATACAGAAAATGTGTTTATTTTCTCGTTAGTTATCGAACGTTTCGTGCTTCAAGATTCCTACGTGCATGAGGCAACAATGTCAGTTTCTTCACGAGTGAAATATTCATGAGTGAAAGATTAGGGTTCTGCCTATTCCAAAGCTCCAGCAAGAGTAATGGAAGGGATTTTACATGTTACACATTATATCCAGCATGGCACAGTACCTGTCGATCCTACAGGTATGCCACCACTTACCATTTGTTCATGTCTGTGCGGTCCCCATTGTTATAGGGTCGTTTAGGCTATTAAAAACCCAAAAACTGTAAACAAATAAATATTTTCGTGCCGAAAAAATACACTCGAATATATCTACCGATATTTTTTCCCAATAGCAGTTAAAATTCCCTTCTTTTCAGTGGAGGAAATTGTTTTTGTCCGAAAGCGATATTGTGAAAGTAGAATGAACGCCCCCAAAAATAAAATTTAAGATGTCAATCTCTATCCTTGCTTTCACCAGGCTACCCAGGTAGGCAGCCTGAATAAGGTCACTCAGTTATCCAGAAGATGCGTAGTACAATTTTAAAATTTTTTGGCACAATTTCCATAAGGAAAATAATAATGTAGTAATAGGGTTAAAAGCGAACGGCCGTGGTTGCCTGCAAAATTAAGAGTGACAAGACTCTTGCTACGGAAGAATTAAATAATTTATAGTATATGAATGGATGAAAGCCCACCAATTATCGGCAATGTCAGCCACGTTTTCAGTGTGACAGTGCCGGGTCTCTGATACTCCGGGTGTCGAGCCTGGATTGTTGCGATGGAAGGCTGTAGAGGTAACCGTCGATGGCCAAGAGTTGTTCTGTTCTAATTATATGACTCAGATTTTAGGTATGTGTTTTGAAGTGTTGAAGTTAATGAATTAAAGAAATTTTCATTCCTTGTATGTTATTTGCTTACAGATGAAGGTTTTCGTGGTGTTGGTGACCATTCTCGGCCTTACATACGCCGCCTCAGTGTCAGGTAAGAATATTGTCTGGAATAGTTGTAAGGTACACTCAGTAAACGAAAAACACAAAGTTGTTCCGGACAAAAATTGCAAGTTACGCTGCCATGCAAATATTAAAAACCAATTTACTTACTTAAATGAAATAATTCACGGTTAACTAACATTCCATTAGTTTGCAACACAACATTTAAAAGCCCACACGTAATATTTGGAAATTTTAAAAAAACCGCAGAAGTACAAGGAAAAAGTTGAAAATTCAGCAATTTTTTAAAACACAAATATAGTTAACTGAAAGTTGTTTTAATTCTTTGTTACATAGCCCCTTGCATGTTATTTCACTGGGAATTATTTCGTTTTAGAAAGTCAAGTGGTTATTACTATTTGCATGGTAGCGTAACATACAAATTTTGACTTTGATGCACCGTTATGAGAAAAGTATGAAAGCTTAAAATTGTTTTGTAAGAGAAAGCTATGCTTACAAGTATCGTCCACGAAACTAACGTGATTTCATACAAAAACAAAATGATGAATTTATTGCGCTTGAACATCCTTAAGAGCCCTATACAGCAGGCGTAGATGCCGCGTGTGAGGAACAGAAACAGGTAGACGATAAGATCTAGGGTGGGATCCAACTTGAGCAAGAACTTCGTCAAGACGGTCTTGTTTCTTAAGAAAACGTTTTCCCAACTCCAGTTGCATAGTCGGTGTCGCGAGGATAGCTTCATGAAGTCGACGAGCTTGGATATGTGCTACTTCCGACTTGACGAAGTAAATACGTAAGTGGTCGAAGACACACGAACATACACGATTACACGCGAGTTGGAAATAACTTTTGTGCTTTCTGCTTTGTTTCACTGGCAGTTCCATCACACGTTCGTCGCATTCAATTTTTTTTTTTATTAATTTCATCATGCCTGGAACATGTTCGCGGCATTACACGCCTCTGGAGATAAAAGTATTTCTGGAAATACTGAAGGAACATAATGATGTGACAGAAAATAAGCTAAGAGTAACCGATTTAAACATATATTTTTATTAAAGGTCCCTGCCTCGTAATGAAGGTCAATAATACTGTAAATTTTTTTACAATAGTATATTCTGAAATAATTTTTAAGCTTTATGTTTGAATTGGTATAACTATTTTGATGTTACGATACTTTACGTTAGCAACTTAGTGGACTGTTATTGCTGAATGAAAAAAACGAATGTCTTTCTAACCTCGTGTTTGATTGCCAGTTTGGTTAATGGTAAAATATTTCAAAGTATTTACAAATAAACAAATTGGTACCTTGTTTGTATTGAATAGGAATTTGTGACGTCATATGAGAGCGACTTGACCAAGACGTTGCTTAAGTTACGACTATGAATCCCACCCCTAGACTGGCTCGTGCGTCAATATGGTATTATGCACGGGACACGAAAACAGCGTGCATTGTGTTGGTCATTGGATTTTTCCAAGGAGAATTTAAGCGGTCATCCTACTTTTTTATTTACAATAAAATGTGTCCTGCGGTCCAGCGCACGCTTCTCTATTTTTGTTTTACGTTTCCAGTTGTAAGGGGCCAGTTCACGTTACGAGTGTGTTGGAACATAGATTACTGGTGTATTCCAATATTTTTATTATAAAAATAATCAAATTTTAATCTTTAGAAGTGAACACAAAATTCATACATGAAGAGAAAGAAACTTTGTGCATAGACTAGTAAATATGTGCTTGCTGCCTGTAAATATAGGCCTAGTAAATGTTATTGTTTTGAAGGAAAACTCATCTTCAACTAAACGCACGTCCTCCGCGTGTCTTCAAACTTGATTTACAGTTACCAGATCAGCAGAGAGAATGAGTACCTATGGATGGTCATCTCGGTCCGGCAATATAAATAATTTCCATTGTTTCTCACTTATTTTACTCACATGACGTAGTGTTACGGGGTATGATGAACTAAATTTCTTGTCTATGTATATATGTATATACATATATCCTCTTTTTAGAAAGCGTATCAACATTCTCGCTGTAATCACTCATTTTTTCTTATTAGATCTGTTATTTGATATAGTGCAGCACACATTATCAAACGATTTCCTCCATGAAAAACTTACAACCACAAGAAAGTTTATTTTGAATTTAGTAAGATGTTTTCTTAAACAAAATATGCAACGTAAATAAAGATGATTTTACTGTTGTAACGTAGTGAACAATTCATTTTAAAAAGTCTTATTTGTCGGAGCAACAACATTTTACAAAATAAACGTTTGTGCGATTGTGAACTAACGACGCTCGTTGATACGTGTTTTCGCAGGCAAGGCCGACAGTAAACTGAACGACGACCTGACGGAACTCATCAAGCAGATCCCTTACCCGCAAGTGAAGGCACTGGTATTGGAATATGTGGCCAACGACGAGGAAGCACAGGAGTTTGTCGCCTACATGACGGGCGACAAATTCGCCACTGTCTGGAAGGCGATTTTCTCTGCCCCCGAGGCGAAAGATGTAAGTTACCCAAGCTAAAGATAATTCTACTATAGGGCTAGAAAAATAATATAAGTTCTTATGGACCTGTTTGGCAAGAGAAAATTTCCGCCGTTATTTGTGTTGGAGTCGCTACGGTGTTTGTTTCATGCTGGCGCTTGTGAAGAGAACTTCCGGCGAAAAACCGAACATTCCCAATGAATGACGTCATCTACATAAACGCCAGCATGAAATAGTCCCCGTACCGATACCAGCGCCGCTGGTAACTGGAATTGTTCCTAGTCAAAGTAATAACATTGATATTAATCAGTAGATTATCATTGCCAAACTCCTACTCAGCAATTGCTGAGAATTATTCAATATGTATCTTACGCCACACTTCGAGTTATCTTTCAGGGAGTGACAGATGCTTATTGGCTCCCAGTCAGACAGTTAATTATTGGGGCATGGCACCCAGCACAATTGCAGAGAATTATCAGTTTCTATATTACACCATGTTTAGTGTAATCTTTTAGGGAGTGACAGATGCCTATGGACTCCCAGTCAGACAGTTTATTATCGGGATATCATGCCCTGCCCAACAATTGCTGAACATAATGAACACATATCTTACGCCTCACTTCATATCATGTTTTAGAGAGTGGTAGATGCCTACGGGCTCCCAGTCAGACAGTTTATTATTGGGGTATGATACCCTGCACAACAATTGCTGAGAATTATCAATTTGTATCTTACACCACACTTAGTGTCATCTTTCAGGGAGTGACAGATGCCTATGTACTCCCAGTCAGGCAGTTTATTTTGGGGTATCATGTCCTACCCAACACTATCTGAACATAATCAACATGTTTTGTACGCCACAGTTCATGTAATCTTTCAGGAAGTGACAGATGGCTACCGGCTCCCATTTAGGCAGTTTATTATTGGGGTATCATGCCCTATCCTCTGGTGCGAACTTCAAGGCTTCATTATTTTTAACACATCTCCTTTGTCTATAATAAACAAAAATAAAATTTATATCTTCCTCACTTCTATTTTTATCAGTTACGCTTACAACAATGCATTAGGGATTTCAATTAGGGTTTGAGACTTTTGTGTAGAATAAAACTGCGGCAATGAAAGAAAGCCCAAGTTATTAGAAAAATGACCTTATAACTCACGGTGCCAAGGTTAGTGATTTAATTCATAATTCGTAACTGTTTCGATGCTTCCCTGATTTCGCCTCACAAACGAGTTCAGTTACATTTCGATAACCTGTATATTTAAGGGCGTTAAAGTCCATATACTACCATCATTTTGTATTTTTACGATATGGTATTAGGTTTGTAGACATTACATGGGAGTATATTTTCCTCGTACAAAAAATATATCAACAAGTTTTCCATGATGGCATTCCAAAGAGCTAAAACTTGCATGTTTTTCGCTCATAATAGCCGCGAAAACCAGTGAACATTATAAATTGAAAAAAATTCACATTAATTCTGCATGTCACGGGCTACTGCTCGACGTATATAAAAACCATTACAAAATGGTTTTGTTAAAAAAAAATCTAGAAAAAAGGAATTTTAGGAATTTTTCATGTCATATACGTTTGTATTTGATATTTATATACTGTAGGTCAAGTAGTAACCCGTAACATGTTTCAATGAATTTTTTTTTCATTTCATTCAGTTAATTTTTTTTTTGCGGATTATAAGAATGGAAAACATGCAAATTTTGACTTTGGCAAGCTGCTATGAGAAAATAAGCTGAGGTTATTTTTTATGAGAGAAAAATGTAATCTCAGGTAATGTCTACAAAAACTAACACTATTTAAAACAAAAATTAAATTACGAGTTTTCTCCTCATGAACACCCTTAACTGTAAGTAGCCTAAAATAAACAGGGTTAATTTTTCGAAGGGTTGCCATACCTATTATAATAGCTCCATTACTTTAACGGTGTTGTCTTCAAAGAAACATGATCAACTACATATCTACCTCTGAACTGTCGCTGCGTAACACTGCCCAGTAGTGATAAAAACGTTAGTTAACTTCTCGACGTTATTTTGTGGTACCGGCAGCTGATGGCGTGGACGTACAAGCAAGGCGTGCCGGTCTATGACGACATCAACGTGTTCGGAGATCTGCTGGGGATGCCACACGTCTCACCGCGCGAAGCTGCTGCCGGCACCGATGGCGTCGCTGGATTCCTCGATAAACTCTTCAAGCTGATCAACCCAGAGAAGCTGATCGCGTCCATCGAGAAGAAGGTCGAAACTAGCCCCATCTTCAAGGAGTTCTACGACAAGATCAAGAGCGACACCTTCCATGTGAGTATCTCCTCACACACTCACTGGTGCAGTGGTTAGGGCGCTGCCTGTCCCAAAGCCATGGCGAGAGCATGGTTAGGGATATTCGTGTTAAATCGAGGATTTTGGTATCAAAAGGAGCTATCTCCACTGTGCTAAAATATACAGTAGAAGTTATTTTTTATCTAATGCGTTTATAACAGCACTATCGGGATGGGTTTTGTGTTAAATATTCAACAAAAATTATGTATATGTGAATATCCAAGGAAACCAAACATATGATTAATTATTTATGAGATATTTTAACTTTAAAATGCGTCAGGTAGGAAAAAATATATTTTCTCATAGTTAGGAAAAATATAATCTAATATTACTGTTTTTCAATTTTTCAGTATTGACTTCAAATTCCTCTAGTTACATTATAACATGTTCTAGTTTATTATTGAATAATACTCTATTAAAGTTGCCAACACACTATCACTAGGACATAATTTCACTAATAATAACTACTAAATATCCTTAACATTTAAACAAGTTGAGAAAGAGGAATGTTTAATATTGAAGCAACTTTTGATAGAGAATATTCTCCTATAATTTTCGGAAATGATCATTCCTTATTATTTTTTTTTGTTCGATTCAGTCAAGTTGTGTAGATCTCTCCAAGAATGAAATATATTTCTCATACATACAAATTTTACACACATGACTTTTTCTTTAAAAATTATTGCCCGGGCTAGTATAAATAACTAAGCAGAACTTTTGTTCAAACATTGATAAGTAAAAACAGCGAATACTGTATTTTAATATACTTACAATAGAACACACTTATATGCGCACACGCGGATTTTTTTTTTGTGTGAAGAAACGGCACAGTCGTTAACTCCGATAAACAATGTTTTTGTATATATACTGCGAGAACACAAGTATAAACGTCGTGCATTTCAAATGGCAATTAAACGCCTTCCTAAGATGAAATATAAAAATATATAATTATATGTGTAGTTATGCTTGAACAAAAAATGTTTAGATAAAATTTTTACTCGACTCGTCTTGCCTTTGAACGTTTAATAAGCATTGCGAGGCATGTATTCTAGCTGAACTGAACAATGAAATTGTAGTTTCTTCGAAACATTTTTTTTTCAGGCTTTTGTCCACAAGATGTACATGATGAAAGAGATCCAAGACGAGTTGGCGGTTCTAAAGAAGCAGAAGGTGGACGTTGAGAAGATCGTGTCTGAGATTGCTGCTATCCTGGGCTGGAAGGACCTCTGATCTGATCATGAGAGCTCCTGTCCAAATGTCGTTCTGAGTTTTTGACCTTGCAGGCTCGTCTACTGATGACGACAGAAAATTAGCCCTGAACTGGTGTCACTATGTGAAGGACAGTTAATAAAGTAATTATTTGCAAATTAATCTCTGTCTGTATTTTCTTTCTGTACCAGTCGAGCCTTACTGAAATTTAAACTCTTGAATTAAATATAAGGTCTTCTTGGCTAAAAGGTTCTTTAAATTTAACTTACACATCTTTAAAAATGGAAGACCAATAATACATGTATTTTCTGTAATAATGTAATAATATATATGATATTATCCATAATGCACTGCAAACTAAACTAAACTCACTATGTGTGTTACTTTAAAACGTTTCGAGCAATGGGGGCAAGTTACAAACACAATAAGTATTTTGGACATACGTCATTGCAGCAAATGGAGTGTCACAGACAACCAGAGAATATACACAAACAGACAAGTAAACACCCAAAAAGGAATTTTGTTTGCAAATGGCAAAAATTGGAAATCATATGCAATTCCGCAAGGAATTTAGTCAGTGAGTTACAAACAACCCAGGCACAGAACACCAATCAAGAATAATAAATAAATGAAATTATTCCACAAAAGGAATTCCGTCAGAAAGCGGCAAATGAACGAAACAGCAGACAAAATTATTACAACGACAAACATAAAAACAAAAGGAACAACAAAATAGTTGGTTCTGGACGACACAACATAAACACAGACACCTTGAGGAAAGCGAACGAACACAATTGAGACGTGGACAAAAAATAATAAAAAGACGAACACAATGGCCTCTGTCGTCGCAATTTAAATTGTTGCAAGGACAAAATATTTTCTTATAAACTGCGCCTATATTTCCTATCTATATATGTATAATCCATCGACTCTTTTTTAAATTTCTCGCTTTGCACAGAAAAATTAAAGTGTTATGTATGTATATGTAATATATTATTATGTAGTGCAACATTTATAAAGTAGACTTTAAGAACAGAAATAAGAAGGAAAATATATGGCTTCGAAACGAACATATAAAAAATATTGCTTATTTTGCTGCCAGAAAAAATACACATGATTTACTTGATATACAGCACTCATGTGCCAAGTTACTAATTTATAAATGTACCAAAAGTTTAGTCTCCACAAAAGATTTTCTTATTTGTTTCTTCACATAGTTAACTAATACAATTTTTGAAAATATTGAAATATAAAAAAACTTGATAAAAATAATTTTTTAATAATTAGCAACTGGGATTATTTTTTACATGTAGTAACTACATTTATAAACTGTTCTTGTTCATCAGAACATCATCAATTATTTGCACATTGCTACAGTTGAAATTTCATCTTCACATTGCTACAGTGAAAATTCCTAACTTAAGAGTGTTAGGCCTACTAAATATTTTTCACCGCCAACGTATTTAGATTATTTTTGAAATATAAAAAAAGCACAATATTTTTTTAAAGAAATCGGGATACTTATTACTTTAATAACAAAGCAAAGCATATTTTAATACTGAGCTAAAGTACTTTTCCCCCAAGTGTTCGGTCAGCATAAATATATGCATGATTTTATACAAGTATAATATTATTTTGACTGACATTTATTTTCTAGCCTTGCCATTCTAACAAAAATTTTAGCTGCAATCTGTCGGATATCCTGTGAACAATGTCCGTTTTCCGGAGATCATAACACTTCTTGTGATACACGCCTAAGATTAATTTCCCTTTCCAAAATAAAATTACAAATTTGACAGAATTGACAGCAACACTGACGAGGTACCCAAATAAAATGAAATTTATTTTATTAAAGAAAATGTCAATCACACTCGTTGTACACAGATATACCTACTGTAACTTGACATTACTCTCGAGTCAGATTTATTGTACAGTGCACACTAATTCGTTGAAGTTACGTTTTATGAATCAGCAAACTATTAGTCTACATAACGCACACGCTAGAACAGACATGCAGCACACTGATATAGTGTTTGGTTACAAGTGCAAGTTACTCTTGGTGATGGTAGAAAACACACATGGGAAAAATGTAAAAAGTAAAGTAATCACAAAGGAGGAGAGTAGTATAGATCTTTGGGAATAAAGTGAGCTCTAAAATTTAACCTTTGAAAAATGACACTAGCTATTACCGCATATAATTCTACTTTAACTATAGATGCCTTACAGCTTGTATGGTTGGCAGCGAAATTACGCAATATAGTTCCACGTATTTTCTTATTTATATACGACAATACAGAAACAAAATTAACGGAAATAGACATAACTGTATTTTATAAAATAAAAATAATATTTTTTATCAAACTGTATCGATTTATACTGACTACACAATTTACCTCACACGCGTAAACATCAAGTGACGTGTCCAGAGAGGTTAGACGTGTCCCGTCGTTAGCCGTTACGTGCGGAAAAGATACGAATTGGCTGAAAATATAACTTTAGCAGGGCTTTGAGTGCTCACTTTATCCCGAACTGCCTATAGGGCCTACACTTGGGCTGACTGCTGGCCGTTGTTGAGGACAGTCTCCAGGGCGGCAGGATTCTTGTTGGCTTGGTCCATGCCGTCGTCGGTTCTGGCGGTGAGAATGCGCCCTGCATGGTAAGTACAAATAACATTAGTCTCGTTACAGTTGTTATAGTAATTTTTATTGGCCGAAACTTGAAAGAATATTCTCCAACACACAAAAATATCACACATATATACTGTAAATGTAGTACCAACCTCTGCATACAGTCCTGTATGGAACCGTCATCCATTCCACACCATACTTCTGGTGGAAGAGCTATGACACGATGATCCGTGCAGCCGTCATGAAACTAGCATCGTTCTCGTGACATCTCGGAGTTATCACGGTTTAGAATAAAAGAACCATGTTCGATCTATTGGTGTCCTTCTGAGGCAGCCAGTTTTTAAATATGAATGGAAATGGCGTAGTATAAACATTAGTTAAATCTTCAGCGTCATCAAGACCCAATTATTTTTCCCCAGCATAGGTTGACTTATAATGGTGATGCTGCGGAAGGAGGAATGCCCCGATAAATTTCGCCGGGCTTCTGTCCAGTTCCTCACTTGAGAAAATGGGTAGCGACAACACCGGTAGTCGAAGCCTCAGTCACCATGCCGGGTGTGGCGAGTTGTCTGACAACTACCTCAAACTCGACCCTCTAAATATATTATAAAAGTTTGAACATATCGGACTGAATTTTCAGCTCGTTGACAAATGGCCCAAAAAAGATTTTATGTGCTATGCAGTTGATAATTTATAAATACCTTATAATTACAACGATATAGGCGTGTTGAATTAAGTTATTAGGTGTGAGGTAAATTACAAAAGGGCATTGATCAAACAGTCAGTAAGATATATTTAAACACTATCTCATATGGAATCAGCTAGAACAGCTATGCATATACTGATAAAATACAGCAAAAATTAAATAATTGGAATACGGAAACGGATGATACGTCTGGGAAAGAAAACTCTGTAACAGCCATTCAAAAGAAGACACACTTTATCAGTACACGATAAAACGAATTCCGATTCTTGAAGAAACAACAAGTGCTCCGATCTAACACCGCGTAGTACTGACACTCTTTAAATACATAACTAAAATGGATGTTTATAAACTAAACGTCATAATGTATTATAAGTGGTAAAGAAGAAATTACACCACACTACACTAAGACACTTCAATTACGCAGCTAAAATGGACTGTTGTAAATTAAACGGCGCAATTAACTACAGGCTGTAACTAATAAATAAACGTACTTGAGAAAACATTCTCATTTGGGGAAAAGCAAACTGTATCGGAAATGCATCGCTTTATGCCTTCCATTAAGCAACCTTCGTAATACGAGAGCGGTTTCGGTCATAGCCCATGCATATACATTTTTTAAAGCAAATGCACGGCGGGAGAGTAGCACTTAACACAATAATATCCGGATTTCCAAAACTTTTCAAATATCCACGTATTTCGACGTGTGTACTGGCAACTTATCTACGCACAGTGTCACAGCACAACATGACACAAATGCGCTGCACACAACACGCTGTCTTCTCGACTGTATGAAACGGTGCTTGCCGTCCCTTCGTGTTATGACAACCACAATGTTCCTAGCGTGTGGATTACTGCTACACCGCCTGCAACAGCTGCAACTGGCATTCTGTCCACGTGTTGATGGTTGCGTATTTGCAGGCGAGGAATTATAACGTTGAACCATCGTATTCCTAGACATGACTGTAAGGACCAAATACTCTTTTTTCATTTTCCCCTATCTTTGCAGCATCAGTAACATATTATAAAATAAATAATATATAAAATAACACACACAAATACATATATACATATACACTAGCGCACGCGGAGCTGTTTTATTCTTAAACATAATAAAATAATTTGCAGGACGTCTATTGAATTTTGTTATTACCAGATCAAAGTCGCTAGTTTGGCAATGAGGGCCTAACCAATAATGATTCGAGCTAACCAGTAAACAATTCTTGTTCATTAATGAGGACTGTATTGGTAGTAAAGTGGTTTGAAGTCCACCATGATAGGGAAAAAACAGCGACCTTGCATGCATATGAACGAGATACACCCAAACATGGATTTCTTTTCTAAATGTCACAAAAATTTTGTGGGGTGTACATCTTTTGCAGTGACCTCAGTTTTTTCTCCAATTAGTGCTGTGAAGTGAATCTGTGGTTGACCAAAACACGATTGCAAAGCTGTTCTAAAGTTCTGCGCCACCGGGGTAATTGTGACAGGAAATCGGGTAGTTAACGAGGCTGGCTGAAGTTGTGATCAATACGAAGGATCCAGGCCCGAAAGTGTTTAAGGAGGCAAATCGGGTTACATTCCTCAGCCAAGCAGAACGCTTTCAAAGTTTTAACACCAAAAATGACTTACTGATACGATACTGTTAGCACCAGTGCCGGAACAATTGCTTGAACCAGGACATCAGCTGCCATCTTGAATTTAAATAATTTTTATTATAATTTTTTGTTTCCGTTTTATTTTTATACATTTGACCATGATACGTCCTAAAATATAACTGCTATGAATATTAAATAAAGCGTTAAGGTGGTTGCCTGTGTGAACGTGTTTGGCGCGTTAGAGGCATGAAAGTATGGAAGCTGTAAGGGTGACGCAGCATGCGCACCACACCTCTCCCTAGCCTCTAAGCGCAAGTCACTAAATGCAGTCTTCTTGTTGACAACTCTTCTCTATAGGTGGCTCTTTCATTCTATGACGTAATATTTAAGATAAGTGTGTATTGTACACGTCTATATCGCTTTCAAGATTCTGCGCTATGATTTTAATACCTACAGAGGACCACAAAAACTCCCATTTTCACCAGCAGTGTAAAAATAAACTTTAGAGATGCACGGAGGACCTGAAATATGTATATACGTGTGTAACGATATTTGAATATTATTCCTAAGCAGGCATAACTTATGCACGTTGAGCAGTTTTAGAATAATCGTGTAACGGTCGAAGCACTGCACAGCGCTCAATTGCCTGGGCGGGCAGCACACTTAATGCAATCCTTTAATTTATTTAGCGTGTGTGACAGAAGAAAAGTAATTTTTAAAAATTCAACTTACGTAATACTTCGAACCCAATTATTGCATAATTGTAGGAATTCAAACTGTCTAACACGTGTTATTATGCACTCTTTCATAGTAAAACGTACACAAAATTTTGGAAAACAAATCTATTACTAAATTAACATTAATCGAAAATGATGATTCATGCTCCCTTTAAAATGGAATGAGTGTTACGTTCAACAGTCTTTATAAGTATTTTCCTCGCGTTGAAGAACTGGTATTTTTTTTGTTTTAAATTTCAACTTCTGTAATACTTCGAACAAATTATTGCATAGTAGTATTAATAAAAAATTCCTAACATGCGTTATTACACTTCCTTTCACGGCAAAACGTACAAAAATTTTGGAAACAAAATTTATTACTAAATTAATATTAATCCAAAATGACGTTCATGCTCCCCCTAAAATTGAATGACAGTTACATTCAACGATTTTTATAACTGTTTTCTCCACGTTAAAGAACTGGTAATTTTTTTAAATTCAACTTCTGTAATACTTCGAACCCAATTGTTGCATAGTTGTAGCAATTCAAATTGTCTAAAATGTGTTGTTATAATGAATTTCATGGCAAAACGTACAAACATTTTGGAAACAAAATTTATTACTAAATTAATATTAATCCAAAATAACGATTCATGCTCCCCTTAAAACCGATTAACTATTATATTCAACGGTTTTTTTAATAAATGTCTTCCTCGCGTTGAAGAACCGTCTGTGAATATACTGTTAATTCACTTTTAAATTTCGAAGAGTACATCACAAGTCTGTCCCCGATATAGTGTATAAAACACACACACACTGCATTTATAAGTTACATGGCAATGATTATACTAACGTGTTGTGGAAAGGAGCAAATAGGCTGAGATGAAGTACGTTTCAGAACCCCGTTTTTATGTATCATCACAATCGATGAACAGAATAAAAATAAAAACTTTATTTAATGTATTTTCTATCTATATTACAGATTTGACCAGTCATTAGCTGCGTAGGGGGAAACGATATTTTGTAAATAAATTGTTGATTTCTGTGACAAAGTTATTTTAGAGTTATTTTACAATCTCTGCGGGAAAATAATTTAAAATTCTATTTCTTATACTTCAAGACAGTACTAGCATCCACCTATTTAATAACCATAAGAAATCTCCACACTAATTTTAATAATTTTCTTTTTTGTAGTTGTCAAAAAATATGTTCTATAATGTGTTTAATTAAAAAAATAACAATAATTGTAATAATTAAAAAAATAAACCACGTTATGCAATTAAAATATGTTGGTAAATGAAATGTGCATTGCCACAATTTTGAAAATAAATTACGTAACATTCAGCAATCGCCGTAACTTGTATAACATAACGTCACTCAGGTAAGTGTTTCTTGTTTTATGAACAGTAGAGCACGAACGTGCTTGTTATCTAAACATCGTCGTTCTGTTGGTAAAAAAAAAAAAAAAAAAAAAAAAAAAATCCTACATTTGTTATTGCACTATCAGTACGCAATCGCTTCATTTCCTTTCGCTTTTTATACAGTTTCTGTCACGTGACACACTGAAAAAAGAGTATAGTTGCAGGTACCCGACTTTTGTTAAAATAGGGACAACAAAACAGTTTGGTTGTCGGTACTATGAGAACTGTTCCTTCAACAATCTGATTCGTAGAAGAAACAAAGAGCCTTGTTGCTTCTACAAACCAGATGGTAACTTCTACAAAACAGATTGTTGAAGGAACTGTCGAGAGTAGTGCCGACAACCAAACCGTTTTGTTGTCCCTATTTTAACAGAAATATGGTACCTACAACTATATTCTTTTTTCAGTGCAGACTCCTTAGAGACTGATGTGGTGTCCAATTAACTAAGAATGTTTGTACCTGTATTGTAAAAACATTTTACTAAACGTCTTTCAAATATACTAAAGGTGAATTCAGCCAGTCTCCTAAGAAGTGCATCCAATTAATTTTAACATTAAATTTTAAATATAGGTACAGAACAGAGAAAATCGTAAAAAAAAATTTCTAAAAAGAGCTGAAAATGTTTCTTTAATATGAGGGCTGGCTTGCACCTTTTTTTTTTGCTGACTTTCACAGAATTTAAAGGAAAATTACTTTTCCGGGACATTGGTTCAGTCGATCGATTAGTCAGGCAGAAACTTCTATGAAACTGATTTTTAAAGCATATTGTTGCACCAATTGTATATTACATAAGACACAGACATACCTTCGCAATATTATACAAAATAGTTAATTCAACTACGATTGTCTGCAATGGAGGGGAAATCAGGAGGTCGAGTTACGATTGTTATTCCCTTTCCCTTTCATTGCAACCTTCCACGCCCCGCGTCCTATTCAAACTTTCCCCGGTGACAATAAAAGCTTTTTAACTGTCACCCCTGTGAGCTGGCTGCAATGCTCAAGTTGCCCCGAAATAAACCTAATTGATCCCGGAAACTCCCGGAAGCACTGCTTCTGACGTCACGTTCAGGGCGTGTGATTAGAGGGCGGGAAGATGGAGGAGAAAATATGATCAAGTCGTTAACGCAGCAACTCAAAATTGGAAGCGAACTTTTGATTCAGACAGCTAAATACAATAAAGTAAAACTAGTAATTTACTGATTACGTGTTGGCAGTTTTAATACCTGTTAATGACAACAGACGTCAACACTAAAATCATTGCGCTGGTAGGAAAGGAATTGCCGACTTTGTGAATAAACATTTCATTTCTTTTACCTCTGCACCGGACAAGACGTGATGATACGGGAGCGTGTCTCTGACGAAATAGTAGTTGCCAAGAGGTTAAGAAATATGTTTTATAGGGCTAACCTTTTTGGATTATCTGTATTGACTTCAAAAACTAAATAAATTATATTGATATTTTTAGTGGTAACTAGTTCCCGACGAACAAGAAAATTTTTTGCGATTCATAGTCAATAGTTCTGAAACAGAAGATGATCAGAAAAGTTGCCGGCAAGTTACTTACGTGTTGAACCCGTAGTGATGAGCTGGAGACGCATCTGACTCCATACATCGAAGTTTCGCCAGGCCAATGTTGTCGGTATAGACGAAGAATACAGTTTAGAGTAAGGTACATCAAATGTAGTATTATTTATATAATTTTGGTGCACTAATTTTCAAAGTTTTATCAGAAATAATGTCAATTTTTTATCCATCACAATTAAAATGAGCGGTAAAAAAAATTTGGAACACAGTGGGAACAGAACAGCCGTCCAACATTGATCTGTTTAATCACCACCAGGCAAGGTGTTTATCCTGATAATGACCACGATAATTTGCATTCTTATTACGTCTGGGCTATTTAAGAATTAATTATTTTATTGCTGTATGAGCAAGACAGAGAATGAGATTTTTAAATGTTTGTTGCAATGGGAGTTTACAATTGAAATTTATTGGTTTGTGGACATATGCCATTGCTCATGTTTTGTTGACCAAACTTGTACTGAAAGACAAAGTGACAAAATACAGAAAACACACAAAAACACAGAAAACGTAAAATAAAACAATCCCAGAGGAACTTCATAAATTATATATATATATATACATATCAGCAAGAATTCTAAATATTGAATTCAGTCAAGAGTTTGATAACACCCAAACACAAAATACAGACACAAATAAAAAAAAACAGATTCCCAATATGAGAAAAGATGGGGAAAATACATAAATAGTGGACAGTGTACAACCAATAAAAACAAGAGACAACAGAGTTAAAAAATCAACGAAAAAATGCAACGTTTCGGGGATTGAGATCTATCGCTGTCTTCAGGCTAAGACACAGCTGTTCGGAACACCAAGATGTGATTCGCATCTTGGTTTAACTTGTGTTGTCTCTTGTGTAGGGTGTTATAAAACTCTTGACTGAATTTAATCTTTAGAATTCTTGCTGATATATATATATATATATATATATATATATTTAAAAAACTGACGAAGTTCCTCTGGGATTGTTTTATTTTACGTTTTCTGTGTTTTTGTGTGTTTTTAGTATTTCGTAACTTTGCCTTTCAATACAAGTTTGGTCAAAAAACACGAGCATTGGCGCATGTCCACAAACCAATAAATTCCAAAGACAGAGAATGTTTGAACTTTTTATTTACAATAAAAAATTATATAATTATATGACAGAAAGTCAGAGTAGAAGACAGACTAGATGAAAAAAAATATTAACGTAGGTAAGTAAATAAGAAATTATATTAAGAGAGTAAAAGTTTTGTTTTTCGAGAAGGCTTTCGAGTTTTTACAAGTTAACTTGCATAGGTGAAAAGCATAATTTAATATATCGAGCTTCTGATGTATTAAAATTTACACAGTAACTGTGAAATGAACAAAAAATGTATGTACCTAGTTTGGGACACGTACGTATGCTTGTACATCTTATCGCAATTTTACCCCTAAAACTAGTTCAATTAAGATATTGTGACTTTTCATTGAAGTTACTCTTTATGAACTACTTTCATTTAAGCTTCTTTATCTATAGCACGTCTTTGGCACACATATACACTTAATTTCAGTTACGTATGGTTAACTGATTCACAAAGAATTATTGCAACTATACAAGCCTTGCAATTACAATAAAAAAAAAATGTTTACACAAAATTGTAGTGTAGACTGAGATGACGGACTATTTATTAAAAAAGTTAATTGGCAAACATTTACAAGCGCGAGTTAATGATTACTGTGTCTAGTACCGAAATAATTTCTTTTAAACTGAGTATATCACATCAGGGTTGATGGCAGGCACGCTGACAAGCAATTACAAATAAGAACACAAGACAATCATCGCGTTAGAGATTTCAGGTCAGAGTACCGGATATACCATCAAGTTATGTTCCTTCTTTACGCAACAACTTGGATAGAATTATAACTTGTGTTGGACATCCGGGTGCATTTGTAAGCACCAGTTAGAAATGATGAGCAGAAATGGACAGTTGATGAGAAAACTTATGAATCAGTGTTTACTTCTTCGCGAGGTATGGCTGGTGCAGGATATCTACAAAAGAGTCCAGCATTGATCCTGTCACATGATGTGTCCTTGTAACTGAGTGTTTATTGAATGTCTGAACTAAACACGAAGCAACCAATTAACGATTTGTCTCGGGTTCGAAACTACACTGTGGAGTAACGCTGCCATTTGTGTTTATTGAACTTGCAAAGACGATCATGAACGGGAAGAAAACCATTCCAGTACGTAAGAAATGTTGACTTACAAAATTTGAAAATAGATTGAAATGTTTAGTCGAGACTTCCGAGTTTATAGTAAATAAGTTGTGTAACTAGTAAGACATCCTTTATTACTGTTAAAATACTAAGTTTATGAAGAATGACAGCGTTTTGGGTAGCTATCAGTGTTGAATGCAGACTTCGAAAAATGTATTTTTTTTTTCATAACAGTGGTTTTGAAATTATGTCTTTAGGACTAATTTTCTTCAGTACAAGCGGTTTTTATTTCACTTGAAAACGGCTGAGACAAAATCGAAGTGAAGTTACTCAAAACAGAAGCTGTTTAAATGTATTTTGGTCTATAATATATTCTGTGTACAGTATGGTATAGAACTACTGTTAGGCCTACAAACGTTGTGAAGTTATGATATGCTACGTTATAAGAGCTATGTCGTAGAGGAACTCGTAACGAACATATTTAAACATAAATATCAATATTTCAAAGAGTTTTCACTGAATGTAATAAAATCTTCGTAAGTTGAATGAGAAAATCTTAAAGCATGTCGTGAGACACGAGAAGAGTAGCGGAATGCTATCATTCCTTCTATTAAAAAAAAAAAAAAAAAAAAAAAAACTGGAAGTGGTATGGTGCACCCTTTCTAACCTTATATTTCTTTCTTGAAACTGTACGTCTGAGTGTATAAGATCAACGTAAGGTGTTTTGGCTATTGACGTGTTATTACGACGTCTTTAAAAGCAATAAAATATTCAAGGGCAACACTCTTTGGTAGGAAATTAACATACCACCTATTTTTTTCAAGATAGGGAAATTATTGCACCTCACAGCTGTTCTCAGGTGTCAGGTCTTGATAAAATAAACACAGCTATTACCAAATTTGGTATTCCAGCTTATGTATACTTATTATATTTAGTTTAAATAATTTTTATTGTCGTTTACCAGTGCTGAATACTTAACTTTAGAATTCCCGTACGACGTGCTCAGTAGGTTTTATATCCCAAGTTGCATAGGGAATCACGTGAATATTAACAATTTCTTGAATGTACCAAAATATTTGCATATAATTGACCACCTGTATTTTTGAAAAAAAATTTACGTGAAATTACAAGGGCGTCATTCTGTAGCTTAAAACCCTTTCTTTTACTTAAGTAGCGAAAATGGTCAAATCTCTACTTTGACATCGGCTGTTACGAAAACTATGGAGCCGATTTTTTTTTATTTGTTAGAGATTACTATTGCTGCAACGTGTAAGAGATGGACAGTGTTTGGTATAGATAAATAAAAAAAAAAAGAATTTTTGGTGCAGAGTGCCCTTAAACTGCGTGATTTGTTGGGTAGGCAACATTAAGGAGTCCGTATCCTCCACTATATTAAAGCTATGCTCTCTTCTTTCTACTTTTTTAGCGATATTAATTGTCTACGTTTAGAAGAGAGCATATATCAAAAATCCGTTGGGCAATTTTGTTAAAATTGTCTTCTCCATGTTGGCTGATTTCTTCAAGGTAGTAAATACTGTTGTTTTAGCTAATTAACTAAATTCTGGTTAATTGACTTTTTAGTCGTAACCGTATAATTTCTTGTTTTCAAAAAGTTAGCTGTCATGGTAAAAACCATTTTAAACAAAACTGTAAAACCGTTTTTTGATATCAGCTCTCGTTTACGCTTAAAACAATTGTTATCGCAAAAACTGTAGAAAAAGAGAGCATGGCCTTAAATAGTTTTTCATTTCTTCCTAATTTCAAGTTTTAGGTGTATTAATAAAAAAAATACTGCAGAGACTGGTATAGTTACCTTAGCTTGCCTTACGCACTTTATATTTGAATTAATAAAGAATTACTACTTAACATTAAAGATTAATATGAAATTTAAGTCTGAAATAATCCCTACTATTTTATTGAAAACCAAATAACACTGAACTATTACTTAATAAAGATATACGTACACAACCACAAAATTTTCACCTATTTCAAAACCAGTGGCAAAGTAGTTTAAACCTCTGTTAATCAAAAGTAAGGGTACTATGTGTATTAGTTGATTACTGTTTAAACAAACGGCACGCCAATCTTTAAAGAAGTTAATTGTGGTAAACGTTTACAAAAAGAAACAGACAATGGACTTCATTAAAATATTTCGTTCTGAAACATTGCTAAATGCAGCTAAGATTTTAAGTGCAATCTCTGCTTTCCCTAATTACAGCTTCCATACGATAAATCAAGTATCTAATCAGCCGTACGACGCGTTCTTGAGGAGACTATTCAGTAATAACATCATTTTGAAAGTCTTGGAGTTTGGTTGGGACAGTATCACGTGACCGCACCAGTTAAGTCGTCCCAGAGGTACTCAAGTAGGTTGAGGTCTGAACTTCTCGCCAGCCACTGCATATCAGGGCTCCCAACCTCTTCCGGATAATATATTTGTTTGGGGAAACTTGCGTTTGAAACATATTGCGCAATTTTTGTGCCGAGCGAGACGGTGAAACGGTAACACGCTGGATTCGTGTTCGGGAGGACGCGGGTTTGATCTCCGACTCTGACCATTCTAATTTCGGTTTTCCGTGGTTTCCAGATATCGCATCAGGCGAATTCTGTGATGGTTATGGTCGGCTCCTCTCCCAGCTCCTGTCATTGTAGCGAGTGAACGATTTTGGTCAGTGCTCAACATCGAGGTCTTAAGCTCTAGTGAGGGGTGACATGAGACGAGTATGGAGCAGCGCCGGAATGAGAGGGCGGGGGAAATAAGAGATCTCCGAGAGAACCCGCCGACGAGCAGCATCGTCCGGCTTGATTCTCCCGGGAATCGAACCCGGATCACCTTGGTGGAAGGCGAGTGATCTGACCATTCAGCCACCGCAGCCCCTTGTACCACGTTGTGGGTCACCGTTTCTAATGATCTCGCTGTCGATACGACGTAAAGGCCACCTACCTTACTTACCCGAGTGTGGTAATAAGTAATAATCCTATAAAGATACATCATTGCTAATTATTTTTAACTCTGTAGTTATGATTCTAAATAAGTCATTTCTGCACTAGAGGTGATGCACCCTCTTAATTTGTCAAATGACAATGCCGTTCATCTCTACATGTAAGATTTTTTGAGTCTCGTCGCGCGAAGGAAGGAATAGGAAAGCGAGGTCACAGACGAGGTCTGGCCACCCCTGATCCATCGGCCCGTCGCGCACTTGCGGAGTTTTTACGATCCGTCGTAAAAGGGCATAACGCCAAGACAGAAACAAAAGGAGCCACGCCCCGCAGATGCCCGCCCCTCCAACTTCCCCTCCGAGGAGAGAGCAGGGCTTGTCGGGAGCAGATGCGCCAAGCGAGCCCAGAAACTGCGGGGCGTTCTCGCCTCGTTCTTTTTTTTTATTTAACGGCACGTAAATATGGTGGAAACAAGCGCGGGTTTGCCGCAGTGCTGTAGCTACGGCCCAGGGCTTGTGATCATAGAGGTGTGGTGCAATAGAGGCGGAAAGACAGACCGATGTTGGCCCGTAATAAAGGACAAAAAAAAAATCCGCTGACTCGTTTCACGACAGGAATGTACAACGCCAAAGTAACGTGGTCACACGCAAGAAGGAATCACTTATAAGGAGTTCAGTTTTAAAGTTTCAGTAGTTGTTTTACTTCCAGCCTCTAATGACTTATGCAAAGTTAGATGGCCCCTAAAATTTGTCCCTTACGTATATCAAAACTATACTATTTACCTTCGGGGCACAACAACTAAAATTCTCCGGAAGGGGAGGAGGACGACGACGACGAAATGTTTGCTGTTCAATTTTTCATCTTTAAGGAGATACATTAGTCACCATTTAGGATAGTAGAGTTTTGCTTTCATAAAATTAAATTACATTACATATAAAATCACAAAATAAAGAAACATGTAAAATTATTGTATGTAGAAAGATTGCGTAAGGTTTTCTCCGGCTTCATGGATTGAAGGCGAGTTGGGAAGGGGGGGGGGCAATATGTCCTGCCCCTCTTCCTGTTGTTGCGCCCCTTATTCACCCATCAATTACAAATTTGTAAATGTAATAGTGTGAAACAAGCTCCAGCCATCAGTCGAAATAGCTTCTTTTTGTTATAGCCGTATTACATTGAAAGTGCTAGTTTAAAAAAAGTGTATACATTTGTTGTTCTACTTTACAAGTGTTCATAACTAACAATTGTTTTCTACTACCTATGACTCTATAGTCCACGTATTGGCGGTTTTAGACAATGGGATTGAAATTTACATCAGTAATACGGTAAACAGTATTGTCAACGTATCCCTTTTAAAAGGGCAGTATCAGGTTTTTATTAACTTTTTTTATTTTATTGAAGTAATTTAAAAGGAAATTTTGAAAACAGATAACAAAACATGTCTCTGACATTTCTCAAGACATCAGCGCAGTGTTTACCCGGAAATTGTGATTTAAGGAACTAATCCCGAAGGGCACGGAGATGTGGAAAGTCTAACATATTCTTTAAGTATGCTACAGCAAACTTTTAACGTTCAAATTTTTAGAAATGTTTCTGTGCTGTTCTTGCTCGGATAGTTCTCTTCCTCCCTAAAGCTGAGCTGTTACTACCATGCCGATAAAATGTGTCGGTCCGTGGTATGTACTAACATTACGTTGTCAAATTTCGTATTTTAAAATGTTATTGTTGACTTCAGTACCTTTAAACTTAGATATTAAATACAATGCAGCAATGTACGCGGATGAGATTTGTGAAATGTTAATCATGGTCTCACAAAGTTTTAATGCAAATTTTGTTTGCTTTCGACATGTAGGCTCAGAGAAGGTTACCTCGAACATTTTCTGTTCACTGACCAATCTGTGTTCCACGTGTCTGCTGAACAGGTACTCCATAAGGGTATGAGTATCTGAGAATACTAATGGATCCAGAGAACTTGTGCGCTATAACCCAAAAGTTGTAAGGAGCGAAATAATGTGCACCATTATTATTGGGTCATTCCACTTCGCCGAAAAACAATCACAGCCAATATCTATATCGATATGCTGACCGAGTTCGCTGTCACATGATTGGAGGGCATTCAACAAGCAATCCTTAAAGCTGGATGGGGCACAACCCATTGGGGGTGTGCAGTTCGTGCCTACCTTGATGAACAGTTTCCTAACGGGTGATTAGGGAGAGATGGTCCGAAACAATGGCCAACAGGCTTCCAAAGATAACATCACTGAATTTCTTTCTTTGGGATTGTGTTAAAATTCATGTGTACCAGACAACATTTTACAACATCGATAACCTGAAGTGAAATGTTGTGCAAACCACTGCCTCTACTGACGCAGGACTTCTACAACGAACGTGAAATGCATTCGAGTTTCGGCTTGATCTGTTGTACGCTTCTAACGGTGCATTTGTAGAGGTTTATGGACTGAACCGTTTCAAAAATGTCACATGGAAACTTTGATACACGTTGATTAACTCGCATTAAACACCACCCACGTGTCTTGTCACATTATTTTTAATTTGGTTTTGAATTTTAAAGTTTTTTAATTGACATTCTGTATAACTTGAAAACCTCTTGTCAATTTGCAACATGACTTGCATGAGTAACAATCCCGCGCGTGTTGTGGAAATCCTCAACAGTAGCAGATTCTTTGGTGTTCTATCATGATTCAAAGTGTTCTTTAAAGTCGACGAACCGTGTCTCTTGTATAAATTATTATAGTTGTGAGGCTGCAGCTGAATTAGGATGTTGTCAGATCACTCGGCTAATATCACGGTCATAGTAGTTCTTATCATTGCGGCGTTCTTCCCGAAATTTTCCATGTAGGAAACGTAGTGAACATTCAAGGCGAGATTAAGGGGCCTTATACTCGTCTTGGTGAACTTTGACGTTCACCCATAGGTTCTCTCGGGTTACTCCAATTGCCCCCACCCCACTCCCGCGGTACAATGCTAACCTCACCACTTCCCTGAACATCGCTCAGGACATGCGGTTAAGGGGGAATGTTAGACAATTTCATTGCAGTCAGTTTTTGAGCCATAACATTTATTCAAATTGTATTATCAACATTTTCTCTTCGACAAAGCATAGCATATATTCTAGGTAAACTGCTTGACACAAATTTTAATGGAATCTTCAATTAATTTGTCACGCAGAATCTTGGCAAGAGTATTATAGGATAACTTTCAAGAATTCGCTTCCAATGTTTCTGCAAGACAATTAATGAAAGATTCCATTGTTAATTATGTCAATAATTCACCAAGAATATATCCTATACTTTGTCGAAGAGAAAATTTTGATAATACAATTTGAATAAATGCTATGGCTCCAAGACTGAAAATGTAATAAAATTGTCTAACACTCCCCCTTAAGGCGGCCACCTACCACACGCTTTAATTGTATTTCACTGAGTTCGTAAACAGGTTTTTTTCTACGACACAATTCCACGTATGCCCATTATGCCAAAGTGCGAATAGAAACACACTTCAGACAAAGTTGGAACCTCATTGTTTAGACACAATGCTAACTATTAACACTGTTTCTAAGCCCTACAACATGGCTAAAAACGGTCTTTTAAGACTGCCGTACTTCAAAATGTAATAAGCGGATGTATGTGAAACTCGGATTGCAATGGGCACTGAACTTTATTACAGACTTTCCAGCAATAAAATTATATGGTCACCGCTTAGTGTCCCACAGTAAAAACGGTTCGACTTGAACATTGCCCGCTAGTTCAGCGCTTGGTTCATTGAGACGATGTGGCATGTGCTTACACGTCACCGTTATGTCACCGTCATTTCTGAGCCTCTTACGCGCAGGTAGGCGGCGCCCTTGTGAAGCAAATTATCCTTTCGCCAAACAACAATTATTAGCTAGTTTCATTTGATCATCAATGTTTTTTCAATTTTTTAAACCGTCTTTTCAGTTCAGACGGTCAATTATCTAAAATTATAATATTTTTCTCAAACTCTACTTTCAGTTTCTTGTGAGTTTTAAGGAGCAGCGGTTAATGCCAAGGCGATCAGAGATAGATTCCTGGCGGGATCGGTCCTCAGATTTTCGCTTGTGGGAATCGAGTCGGACGATGCCACTGGTCGGTGGGTTTTCTTGAGTATCTCCAGTCCCCCCCCCCCCCCCCCGGC
>PNEQ01100774.1:0-44508 GCA_003012365.1 Medauroidea extradentata | reverse complement strand
AATGTAGCTAACAAACATATGGGACAAAATGAGCTGGACGGTTAAGTAAAATATTTTGATAATTCCATTTAAGCTAACCAACTGTATAAACTTCGGATTAGCGGGATACCATCTTCGATTACTCAGTGAAATATTGCTAGGGAAAGCCGGGCGTGGAACGCGGCGAGTACTGTAATTTGCAGGATGATAAATTGAGGTGTTCACTTTTCACAACCTACCAAGCTATGCGCTTACGGCTTTTATTTTGTATGAACCGAGGAGCACCTGAGTACCATTTACTCTTTGCTTCCATTTTCCCAGCTGGAAAAAAAATTCGTCTGCATACAAATCGCATCATTAGTGGCTGCAAAATATTTCACGACCGTAAATTGATTGGGTTCGTAATCACCGCAATGTTCGTTCCACAGATCTACTAAAAGTGATTTCAGTGGACGTGGCAAAATGGTGATATTACCACCTCCCTAATCTTTTATACAATAGGCAGAAGTACATTTTACGTGTACATATGTTTGCTACGAGCATCATAGGCAGTTTGCCATTTTTTTTCCTGAAGCGAGAAGATTGCGGAACGTTTGAATTATTAACGAAGCTGCGGTGGGCTTGGCATGCCTTATTCAGCTGCAGGCAACACGTGCCGCGGTCTCTCGGCGGCTTATAAAGCACGCAGTTACTCGCAGTTACAAAAAACAAATGAGCAATGTCGTCACTGTGTAACCCTACGAGAATAACAACCCCAATTTCCATGTTACTGTTATACAGAGTGCTGCTAATGAAAGAACGTTACAAATTTCGCGAAACGATTCCTCATGAAAAACGAGGTGAAGTTACATGGTCCAAGATTTTGATTGGCGCAAATCTTAGGGATGAATTTGGTATCGAAAATTCACATTGAAAATGTAACAATTGTTAACATAAATAAAAGTGCAGAGAAATAAATAATGAATTTCCGGTGTCGGTTTAGTAATAACAAGAGCTGCGCACTGTGCATAAATTGTTTGGAATACCTTCCACTTTAATTAAATTGTCGGGTTGCTCAAACTCCCTGCGTATTGCATGTTGCCTACCTGTAAGGCTCCTAATTTTATAAGTCCGTTTTATCGAAAATGGTCCATTTAATGGTGTTGTAACAAGACGAATTTTTCTGTTCATTGAGGATTCCAGCTACAAACTGTCTTTTAACTAAAAAAAAATAAATAAAATGTAATGGTAAGAATTACTATGCGAAAAATTAAAGGCATAACCAGCCACATTGTAGACAAAAAGTACTCGAAACCGTTTTAACACAGATAGCGATCTTGTAATAATTAAATCGCACCAGATCAGTCGTTGTTAATTTCTCCTTTCTTTTGATTTTTTAAGAATATAAATTCTCAATCGCGAAATTTTCCCTTGATGTTTACGTCATTAACGGAGCGAGGTGGCGCTGCGGTAACACGTTGGATTCGTGTTCGAGAGGACCCGGGTTCGATGCTCGGCTTCGACCATCCTGATTACGGTTAACCATAATTTCCCGAAATCGCTGCCGTCGACTGCTAGGATGGTTCCTTAACAACTGCCATGGCTGATTCCTCTCCCAGCTCCTGTCATTGTACGAAGTTGTGTGCCGTCGTTGCTAATGAGCTCGCCGCCGAGGAGAGCTTAAGCTCACTTACCTAACCTTATCTGCACATCAATTTTTTACAAGAAATCATCTAGTAAAGTTTGTGACAAACTTTCCTTAATACCCAATACATTCAACACTAAAGAACTATGCCTGTACTGAAAGAAATATTTGTAGGCATTCTTCCCTGCAAAATTATTTTGTAGGAACCGAAAAATAATTTTGAGGTGGCCACAATATTTTAGTGGGGTCAACAAAATGTTCTTGATGTGACCACAAAATAAAATTTGTAGGGTAAATACCGACAAAATATTTTGTAGCTACCACATTTTTTTCTGTGTACCAAGCCAGAAGTCGCGGAATTCATATAGGGAGTAAATGTTAAATAATAATTACTTATTAGTGTAATATTTCCAAGATAATAATTACAAACTATAAAAAATGCAGCGTGAAATTCGCTGAAGAACGCTGCCATTTGAGAAAAATCACCAATTATTAAAATAATTTAATTCACAAAATTTACATTATAATATTAAAATTTTTATTTCACAAAATAATTTAAGGGAAATTTAAACATTTATCACGCAATTAATTTAGCCTACTATTCGTAATTACTTCAGTCTGCCTACAATAGGTGTAAAAATAAATTATCATCTTCACGAATTTCATGGTTAATATTTCAGCGACGATCAAGTTAGAACGTTGAAAAAAAAAAAAAAAAAAAAAAAAGTAACTAACTTTCTTAAGAGCTATTACAAACATTTTTTACAAGCTACTAACGTAATTATCACACTTATTCTAGAACGTCAAATAGAGTAGCTATTTTTTTTTATCTGTTCATGAACTGGGCTGAAAACACACACACACACACACACACACACACACACAGACACACACATATATATATATATATATATATATATATATATATATATACAACATACACACATGAATAAACACAATAAATAACATTTTCTGGGAATCCCGACAGATTAGGTATTGGGGAGTGTGGTAACCTATATCAATCAGACAATGGTTTATCGGAGTCAGAGCCCCCTTATTCTCTCTTCTAGATACTCAAATCCGTATTACTAATTCCACCAACAAACGGATTTAACTTCATTGACAGCGGCCATGATTTCATAATTAATTCAACCTATGCGATCCGGGTTCAATTTCCGGCGGGATTGGTCCCCGAATTTTCGTATGTGGGAATAGCGCCGGCCGATGCCGTTGGTCGGCGGGTTTTTTCGGGGATCTCCCGTTTCCCTCGCCCTTTCATTCCGACACTGCTCCATACTGACTTCATGCCACCCCTCACAGTGAAACATGTCACGGGTTACGTAATTAAACACTTTTGAAAAATCCCGTGACCAGATTTTGTATTTAAATAATTGCTGAATTTTAAACATTTTACTGTACTTTTGCGACTTTTTTTAAAAATTCAAAATGTTACGTTACGGTCTTTTAAATACTTTATTACATAGCTAAAGGGATGTAATATCACAATGAATGGTTTTATTAATGTGGATCAGTTGGTTTTCACTACTTGCGTGGCAGCAGAACAAGCAAATTTTTACTTTGACGCACCGTTATGAGAAAACTATGCGAGCTTGAATTGTTTTGTAAGAAGAAACTGTACTCACAAGTATCGTCTACAAAACTAATATTATTTCATATAAATATAAAATTATGATTTTATCGCACTTGAACACCCTCAAGAGTTAGTTGACCTGGCGCGTGAGACGTGCTGTAGCGTGGTACGTATAGTCGTTTTTCATGTATAGTTACTAAATATGTTTCTAATGCATTTATCTACGAAAAGAAAGCACACTTCAAGTTAAGACCCTATGATTTTAAAAATGCAGTCTGATAATTAAAAACATGATTGTCAAGCTTTTCAAAAGTGCTAAAATTGACCTTTTCACGTTGCTGTAGTTGAGAATATATCAACCGTAATCGTAAAACTAAATCATAGAAACCTGCATTGGACTTTACCTCATACTTTCCACAAATAAAATTTTAGGGTCATCGCTTGAAGTCCCGTTGAAAAACAGTTACTACGTAAACACTGCATGCTAGTTTAGTTCTCCGCGCCTAGAGGCGATGAGGTGCTTGACGCACGGGTTATATTCGACTTATCGCCTTCCCCGTTTCCATGCCTCGAACGTAAAAAAAAAAAGCTACGGTGCACTAACTCTTAAGACAGGCCAATCACCGCATCTGGTCTCATCGTGTACAGCGGACAACAGACGTAAGCTCCGACAGGAGTAAGCCTACTTCTGCCAGAGCGAGATCACGCTCCCTCCAGACGCATTGGACCAGGCTAACATGAAGCTGGGTTTGCTTAACCCGTAAGCAGAGCGCTATAATGCGCCTCGAACACTGCAGCATGGTTTGTCAGTTACACAAGCTGATACGGAACCAGGGTCAGAAAATAGGAAAAGTCCAGTTACCAAACCTGGTATGAACTTCCCCAAGCTAGGCGACAAATGATGTTAAGGGCGCATTTCAAATGCGTTGCTGCGTTTTCAGAAATACCCTTTTTAATGACACTGTTCCACATTTTCCCTTTGAGCGAATGTACAAAAAGAAACCACACTTCGGCAGGTCCGTTCAACATAGTTCAGCCTACCATTATTCAAATTTTATTAACCAGATGTATGCGAAACTCTGATAAAAACATGCACTGAACTTTCCTACAGAATTTCCACCAATAAAAGTTTATGGTGACCGTTTAAAGTCCCGTTGTAAAAATGGATCGGTGGAGATATTAAACGCTATAGTTCAGCGCTTGGCTTGTTGTGGCGATACAGTATTTGATGTATCCTTCAAGGTCGCCCTTATATATCCTTCACTTATGAACCTGTAACGTACAGGTAGGCCGTTCCCTTAATGGTTGCCATACCGGCCGGTATAGCACCTGGAATGGCGGGTCTTCTAAGGGCTACTGCGGGACCTGGTTACCGTATAACATAATCTTCGTGAAACACATGTCATCATCGGGCATCTTGGTGGCAATGAGGGAGAATGGAAGAAGGGGTAAGTGGGAATACCCTATAAATCCCACCGGGTTCGTCAGCCACATTCACCACGGGTTGAAGATGAAGACGTGACGAGATTTTAGTCAGCATTTAAGATGGGTACGGTGTCGAGCGGAAGACTGAAACACCTAATCGTCAATAAAATCTGAACTACTCATCAAAATTTGATGAGATTTTTTCGCCGGGTAGATATTTTATCAGCGGACGTTTATGTATGCGGTACTATGCTTTACTTTCGAGCAAACATTTAAAAACTGTTATTTTAGAAAGATTAGAACCTGGATTCCCAAAATAAAAAAATTGAAAATTATAATTTTTAATATATCTAGGCCTCTAATATCCGAACTTCAAAAACACTCGCGTTTTGATTTGAAAATAATTTGACTATCCGAAAATCTCTGCGCGAGTGGTTTACGGATCTTAGAATTATTTTCAAATTAAAAAGCGAGAATTTTAGAAATTCGGTTGTTATAGAGACGTAGATATTAGACTATCATATTAAAAATGACAAAAATTACACTTTATCATCTGTGTAAATTTTGAGGTTTCAGGCCCTTATTTTTCTAAAAAAACTGTTTTTAATTGTTTGCTCGAAAGTAAAGCATACTACCGCATATTGCTATATAAATAAACGTCCGCTGATAAAATATCTACTCAGTAAAAAAAATCTCATCGAATTTTGATGAGCAGTTCAGATTTCATTGACGAATGAGTATTCTTGTGGTCCGCTCGACATCGTACCTTTCCATGCCCTTAACATCTAGGTTTTTAGCGCTGGCGAGGTATCGCACCACGTGATAATGTAGCAGCGCTGGAATGAGGGGTATCCGCGAGAAAACCCGAAAATTCGGGGGCAGACCCCGCCGGAAACCTAACTAGAATCGCTTTGGTTGTAGGCGAGTGCTGTGCTAACCGCGGCCCCACCACATGTTGAACATCGTGCTTGAACCCACATGGATTTAAACACTTGTCGCCGTAATAGAAGGCCGGTTACCAGACGCTCAAGTTGACAGTGGCTACTTGAGGTTTGTGACAACGGGCGACCCTGGGTAGAGGCGGGAAGAAGGGTCAAACTTCGGCGGCGCTAGAAAATTCATTTAGAGACAATTGCGAAACGGGCAGTGGAAGGAAATTCCACCGATGGGGGGTGAAGGGTAGGGAAGTTAAAAGGGGTTGGAAAGTGACAGGGCAGCATTAACTTTCTCGACGTGACGTGCGTAGGAGGGCTGCTATTAGCGGTCGCGTCGACACGCCCTTCCTGGCTTCCTAGGATGAATCCTAAGTCAAATACCCTACTCCGCCCCTCGCTTAAACCACACAGTCCACATTTGGGCAAACCTGCCTGCAACGAGTTACAGAGCCAAAATTAAAAAGAAAGGAAACGAAGAATAAGGAAAGAGAATGGGCGACTCTCGGAAATGCCATCACAGGACAGTAATTATTCCGCGCACAAGCCCGCAGCATCAGGGGTCACTTTTTGCCCGTACTTTACGAGCAGACGTTTCAGCCGATCGTGCTGAACGTGCGTTGAAAGCCAGAAACAGTCAAGTTTTTTTTCGCGATAAACCATCATCTCTAACTATCCTGAATTCTCTACTCAGTTACTTACTTAATTCTGTTCATAAATTTCGATTGCTATTTTACACCATAATTATGTACCAAAACTTCTGTGTTGTGTACACACTATGTTTGTTTACTAACATGTTTCGATACATAAATAAGAAAAATATCTTTTGTGACGTGGGTTGCTATACTCCATAAAGTGTAAGTGTACAATTCCCTAAAACTATTTCACAATACAAGACATACGTGTCATTGCCAAATAAGAGAAACAATCTTGTATTATTTAGGTTTAGTAAATTCCGATGGTCATTTGTTAATAGAAAACAAGATTTTTGTTCTATTTAAATATTATTGGCAACCCTACTTGCATACTTCGCATGCGTGGTGGCTGGAACTGTGCATTGCGCATGCTCGTGAACATGCACTACGACGGGCTCTGTCAATGAAATTCAGAACGGAATTCTGTCTGGAACCAGCGTAGTTGTGGTAAAAACAGTCGCAGTGCTACTTGCTCTGAATGTGGTACAGAATTCTATATTGAATTACGGACAGTGTCTACCGGGTTTAAGGAGGTAGAGGCCTCTTAGCAGTAAGCCAGTCCACCCAGCGCTCTGCAAACAGCAGCGGCAAGTTCTCAGCTCTCGAATGATGAATATGGTGTTTTGCTCCGCGGTCTGTGCCCCCCCCCCCTTGCACCTCATCAGCCACTTGTATCGCTATTTATTACCAGTCCTCTGGTCTGCCACCTTCCTCTTCCTCCCGCTACTCTGCCCATTTCTCTTTGCCTCAGGCTGGCGTGAACGAAGCAATTGATAGCCGTGTTACAGCCAAAATGAAACCGATTTTTACTGGTTTCCAGATAGCGCTGCACCTTTATTGTTGGTGTTCGCTACTTTGTTCTATTTTGTCCTGGCCGAGAACAAGCTCTGGGCCGCAGCATGAAAATTATCACTCTAATATGCGGCGTAACAACTTGCAAGAAAATTGCAACTTATTTCCAATAGCTAAAAAAGTCTGTCCTTTCTAACCTTTTTGTTCTCTTTCAACAAAGATTGATAAACATTTAAACGTAACCTTAAACGAGGCGTGCTTCTCTTAAAGCTCATCTTCATTATTCTGATAAAACAACTGGATTGTCGAATGAAATAAACCATATTATTTTAATATTGAATAGCTGATTTAATTTTTCAAAAGACATTTAATCCCTCAATATAAATGAAAACAACCTAAATTAATTTAAAACTGTTTAATTAAAAATAAACCGGGCTAAAACGTAAAACAGCCGGTAACTCAAAGAAAAGGTGAGCGTATTGTATATTCTAGAACGATTTCAAATGTAGAAAGCAGACTCCACAATCCATATTCTGTACCATATACACCAAAATAAGTGATAATTTAGCATTTTGTGCATTTAACATTTACTTCTACGTTAACAACCACAACTTTTACATCTGGAAAGCACTTACATAGAAACTACTAAACAAAATTGATTTCTTAATAATGACAACCATTTTAAATAACGTTAGTTCAGGTTGACGTTTCGTCAACAGCGAAATTACGAATCACAGAACCTACGATTCAGACAAACACATGGTAAAAAATCTTAAATGGTATCCAATAATCTACAGCCTATTACCTAGTTTTGGTAAGGGATATATGATTTCCTTTGCTATAGAAAGAAAACTGCGGCACGCGATTGCAAAATACTCATACATCGCTCTAAAATGTCACCTATTGCTGGAAATGTGAGCTGATCTCTTGCCTACCGTGGTCGCTGGATGTGGTTACTTACTCATTGGTCAACCGTATAAAATGGGTTTGGGGCCGCGGTGGCCGAGTGGTCAGACCACTCGCCTCCTACCTAGGCTGTCCGGGTTCGATGCCAGGATTTTCGCATGTGGTATTATTGACTGAACAATCTGGAAAAAACGTAACAAATTGGTTTTGTTGATCTTGCTGAGGTGACAAAATCAGCCAGGCAACCATACATTTGGTTGATTCATTACACCGTTGTTTCGCCGTATACGGAGATATATGGTTGACTCAACCAAACATTTTTCACTGTGTAGGTTGGAAAGATCTGTGTTACAGTTTGGCACAGGGGCAATTTCTGTCGCTTGAACGCTTTTATCGGTAAGAGGTGTAAACTGACCAATCATAGAGCTTTACTGAATTTTAAGTTACGTGAAGCTGATAATTTAAAAGGCGAAATTGGTTTGTTTTTATCTTAAAATTAAATGCCCTCTCTTTGACAACCCTAGTTAAATTTCATTTTAGTTCGGTCTCGTATTTTAATAGATGCTAGCAGCGAAACTAGAGGCAGAATTTATCCCTGTGCTAAACTCTCCCATAAGAAAACACATTTTCTTTCTAGCCTATAATTGAATTAACATTACTTTTACCTAGCTCTTCATCCAATGTTAAATAGCAGTAGCGCTATCGATATCTGAACATAATGGCAACGTAAACAGCTCCATGTTAACTTCACTGCGAAGCGGCTCTTAGAACTGCTCGCTCCAAGGACCTGATCTAACTCGTTGTGTACTGGAGGTATATTATGTAACTTCACATCTGGTAAAGACAGTCACTTGGGCCAGTCTTCCATGAACGACAGAAATTAAGGCAGTTACACGCGACAGTCTTCATATCATATTCTTAGGGCCACGATTTTGTCGCGAAAAGATTTTTGCCCCACTTTGTTTCAGTGACTCACGTGCACATCGGCAGTTCTGTTTCAAGGTTATTGGCATCGTGTCTTTGTTCAGACACGTTTCTCATTTGACTGCACCAATCAGAATAAGATTATTGTGAGTCTGTACGATTGTAATTTGCCAAGGCCAGTGAGAGTAAAATCATCCAATCACAGACGATGTAGCAGAATGTTGCAAAAATCTTTTCGCCATAAAATCGTGGCTCTACATATTCTGTAACATCTCTCTTAACCAGAATCTCAATATGCTTGGCAACAATGTAGACTGTGCTCTGAAAACCTTCATACATCTTACTAAACTGTATGTTTTATGTTTTCACAACGGGTTTTTAAGTATTCACTCCTAAAATTTTGTTTAAACGAATATAAACAGAGTTGTTTCTCTTTAGCGTTCCGCTTAAAAGTTTTAACGCCAGTCTCATTCGTATCTAAAAGCCCTCGTTGCTAGTAGGAAGTAGGTGTATTACAATAAGAAGATATAGCACTAGTACTGTTTTTGTGTACGTTTCCGTCAAGAGGTAACAGAACACATACTACATTAAACTTTTAACTCGTATTTTGCGTCGGAAATAAAAGTTTATATACACAGGGGCTACAGTATATGAAACGTTCTACATATTAAGCGAATACAACACAAAGTAATTCTGTCTCCTTCTCAACTATATTTAATCGGATTTGTTCCTCTACGAGGGTCGTTTCATAATATCAACTTTTAAATGTCGGGCATTTTCATGCGCTTTCACTCTTAACAACTCACTGCGACCCGATCCTTAATGTAAGGAGAGTTACGAAACATTTGAAAGACAGTCACAGTGCCATTTTTAATTACAAAGTACGGATTACCGACGTAAATTTAGGTACGCTGAAACTTTCTTTGTATAAAGATAGAGACCTTAAACGCTTGCGGGTTAACTGTACTTCAAGATATCTGTGTACTCAAGCAGACAACAGCTTCTCATTGGCTGCTCGCTTATACAGTGATACCACATTATTGGGCCTGCGTTTATTTGCTTCCTTATTAATCCAGGTCGTCTAGATAAAGCAAATACGACACGAGCCAATACCGAAAGTGACGCAAACTTACAGTTGACTGAATTCTAGCTTGTGTACAAAAGAAAACGCGAATTTTTCAGGTATCTACGAATAATAGACTGAAAAAGTTAACGAATAGTCCCCTGGATACACAAAATTCAAAGTGATGACACTTTTATATTATTCACAGTGTGGCTAACATATTTACCTAAAAATTAGGGTATGAGGAGTTAAATTCGCGGATTAAATGATCATCAAGTTAGAATCCACTGTCCTATGCATAATAAAGCCCCGTTTATTCGTACATTGTTTGCTGCTCCAGTCAGAAGTAGCTAACGAACAAATGGCCAGCTTGTGAATACACAGGACAGCCGATTCTAACGTGCAGGTCATTGAATTAGCTGATTTTTCCTTTCTCTACCGATAGTTTATATTTCATTTGTAATTTTAAATTATCTTTACGAAAATTTATATTAATAAACTAATAGCTAGAGACATGTAAAATTCGCGTTATCATTTGGGAGCAGACTAAACTTAACTTTCCCATACATAACAGAGCATAATCTGCGATTAAATTGGCCACGAACTTCTAAGTATAGTATTTTACGTGTGTTACGTCTTTACAGATATTGGCCTCTTTATCGTGTAAACATTCTCCGCGGCAAGTCACGACAATATCGGCCAGCGGGAGACGTCGAACGAGCTTATAGTCACTTGGAGTCTAGTCAGCTGTCAGAAAATAACGCGAATTTTGTATGTCTATATTAATAGCTAATGGTGGGTCTAGCAGCACGTTTTTAATTAATTTCTAGCATTTAATTGCCCACTAAAAAAATTATAATCATTTGAAAAATCTGTTACAAAATAATTTTTCAGAGCTGCCACTGTAAACGATTCAATTTGACAAGAATAGTGATTCCAAGATATTTTTTTATAAACTGCAGAAACAATTTTTAATGAGTGTTTTATTTCACTGTTAGGTGTTGGACTGTGCGCATGCAACCTGGTTGTTCAAATGAAATAAAAAAATTTCTTAAAAAAACAGAAATACATTTACCAAAGAAGATAAAGAAGGGATTGCCTGCAGGTATAACTTATTAATCATAGAATAATACAATTTGCACTATGGTACAGTTAATTCCATGATTCAAATCCACTGGAAAAAGAGATTGTTAGAAAGGGGAATGATTCAAACAAATAATAATAATAATAATAATAATAATAAAACACACAAGCATAGGCAACACAGTGGTGGTTTTTACTTGGAAGACTCGATCTCTTCAATCCGCAAATTTGGTACGTTGATTTCCGAACACAGTAGCGGCTCCACAACTTTACTAAAACTGCTTGCATTTAATTTTACCATATCGTCACAACCCTGTGATATTTTTGGAGCTACAGGAAACACGTTTGTTTATTTATTGTGTGTGACAACAAATTATCTCCCTCTCTTTATTCACTATCTCAACCCCTTGCTATAATCACATTCTCATCCACTTCCATGTCATGCAGAGAGCAAAAGCTCTGATCAAATGTTCGTTGTGGTGGTGTGATACCACACAATGCAAGCGCGCGTTTACGGTCTAGCGATTGGATTACGCTCCCTCGCTACTAATATCCGTCAAATACAATGAAAACAAGCAACATTTTCGTCGCGTAACCCTAACATTTGCATGAAAGCTGAAATATCACCTCGATTGTTACGGCGCTTCGATGAAGCTTCTGTGATCGCATTCTATCCTCCGCAGGAACAAAAACCGGAACATTGCCTGGCCTACTTTGTGAAATTCAGGCCAGAAACTAAGCATTACAAAATTTGTCACACCAAAATTCAATAAAATTAACACTTTATAACTTACAGCTATTTTACGATACATCAAAATACTGGCATTGAATTCGAAGTACGATGAAAAATATGAAAGCAATATTGTAGCCAAGCTATAAACGCCTCTGTTAAGGCCTCACTTTTAAGTTTTGCAGCGATTTCAAAAAAAAATCTTTCAACGCAAATTAATACATATATCAAAAATTCATTATTACAGTTTTGACACTACTAATATATCATTGCTTGTATCTAAATTTTTCTGTTGCAATTTGCCAAACGATTTTTTTTTAGATTTTTGCCCCTGAAATATTACACATTTCTTTGTGAAAATAAGCCAAAACGAAGCAAAATAATTTTTTCCAGCAAACGGAACATTATTAAAAAAAAAAAAAAAAAAAACGCTCCGGAAAAGTTGTGCATCGTATGACATTACATAGTCTCAAAATTTTTCAAATCGTTTGGTTAAAAAATATTCGCGTTATTTGCAATTGTTTGAAATAAACGAAAGACCATGTCCTTAAATAAGAACAATTAAAATTTGTTGAGAGAAACAAAACACTACACAAAGAATAAGAACGGAAATAAAAACTTAGAAGTAGACACTTCTGGAAACTAGTAAAAATAAACCTTCATAGAAATAACAAGTTGGCACACACAAAACCCACTCACAACACAAACAGACACACATACATAAAGCAATTTCTGTAAGATACTGTTAAATAAATTCGGGGTTTCCTACGAACGTAAACAACATTCCTAAGAACACAATGACGCGTGATAAAAAAAAAAATCAGTTTTAGTAAGCGGCCGACACCCGTACATCTTGTGTATGCGTGACACGTATTTCAGTAACTGCCGGTGTGGGATTAGTACGTAGAGGTGTTGCTATCTGGTGGGGTTAACATTCTTTCACTCCTCCTAGTTATCTGTGGGTAAACATGCTAGGAGGCTTTAACAGAAAAAAAAATAAATAAACATCCTGAAAATAAACTTAAAAATCACATTTATTTAAATAATTAAAACGTAATTCTTTGTTTTTCATTGTTTGGACGAAATTCAGAGTTCTGTTGCATGTTAACATGTAGATTTTTTTTTTATCTGAAGAAAATATATTTCAGCATTCACCACATACATACACACACCGTCCTGAACCATACCATATAGAAATACAAACACTATCCGACTATCAGTCGTCCAGAAGTTGACCAGACACGCATCTCTCCAGATGCCTAACTGTCAGTGTCCCTCCTGCTGGTTCTCGTGTTAACGACTCGTCATTGCAGTATAACTCGGGGTCGATACAGCTCAGACTACGTCTAGGAAGATGGCCGGTCAGCCTGACGGTCCACTGTGGAGACATTATAGAAGAGGCACCAAGTCGCTGCCACAGATAAATAATTCAGTATCGGCCATGTGAAAGCTTCTATTCGGCGAACGGAAGTCTGTACAAAATGATCAGAGTGCGTGTGTGACGTCGGCTTAGTAATAGTATTCAAAGAGCGTTCCACGGCGCAATCGTGTATTTGCGTTTCTGATATTGGAACGTAATCTTCGCTATACTAAATTACTAGCTATAGAATGAATGTGTATAGCATGTATACGATGTTTTAGATTTGTTTTTTTTTTATCAGCTCAATACATGCGATTGCGTGCCGTGATGACTGCTAACCTGTTGCAAGTCGTGATGTTTCTCGTTTATAGTTGTCGGGTCTTGTTGAACGTAGCAGTAAGCAGTAACCAATGAGAAGACTGGAGGGATTGAATTATATCACTGAGTAAACGCAGATGTTAGTCAATAGAGCATAGATGCATATTTTGAGAGCTCGCGTATCTGGTCGGTTAGTCATTGAACCCAAATTGCTATTAAGGTTCATCCATTCCAACAGTACTTTATGATTAATAGTCAAAGTTATATTTTTACGAGCTATGATATTAAGAAAAAGTACAAGGAAAGGAAATATTTTCCTTCACACGATTAATTTTATTGGCAAAGTAATTTGCAACCATTTCATTGGATGGCAGTGCGAGTAGCAGCAGCTGGAAGCGAATGTCTGTTGAGTACATAAAGATTCGAAAGCAATAAGGCTCACGTTGTTGGTTGTTTGCAACCGGATACACTACTTTTCTTCTTTCTTGACTCTATCTCTCTTCCTCCTTCTTCCTAACTATCTCTCTCTCTCTCTGCGCACAAGAATACAAAGAAAGCCTTAATACTGAGCGGGATAGTAGACAAGAGGGAAAGAGGAAGTTAGAAGAGAATGATAGTAAGGGAGACGTGATACCTGCGGAAGGAGGGAGAAAGATGCGTGGTAGGAAAATCTCAAGCGCTCGCAGCAGATAAAGGTTCGGAAAACAGGCGATAACATATCTGCTTTTAGGACGAAACCTCGTACAGAAGTACTGGCAAGAGCGTGATTTGGTTTGTCAAAGCACCACAAACACAGGAGTGTACGAAAACCACATCTGAAAGTAGAATCTTTTTCCGAGGTAAAAAAAAGTAGTTATGAGCGTACCTGGCAGGCAACAAAGTGCACCCTCACATGATACTACTCTCAAACAGTCGCAGTAAAATATGCCATGAATGTGACACGCATTATGTACGTGTATTACATCTATGAAAAGCTGTAAAAATACCTAAGTGTTACATACTCATTGGTAGGAACATACCACCCCATTTTTGTTCTCAATGTAGGCGGCGAAGCCGCAAAGGGACAGCTAGTTTATTATAATTATACCATTCATTTAGGATATATGCACACAACTACACTAAATGTTTTCTTACTTGTTCAAATTCCTTATATCTTAATTAATAAGTAAGAAAACATTTAGCGTAGTTGTGTGCATATATCCTAAATGAATGGTATAATTATAATAAACTAGCTGTCCCTTTGCGGCTTCGCCCGCGTGTACTATAGAAAAGAGTAACTAACTTTTAGTTACGTGTTAATTGATGGTGATACTATATTCTATATTATACTATATTCACTGTTTATCTTTAAAACATCAAATACAAACAGATTTGTCCAGTCCACTGCGCTAAGCGTACTTTTTTTCATTCATCTTTATCTCTATATATAAAAATGAAAGCTGACTGACTGACTGACTGACATATCAAACTGCAGCCCAAACCACTGGAACTAGAATCGTGAAATTTTTTGTGAGGGTTCCCCTCAGGTCGTAGGCGAGCACTAAGACGGGATTTTTCGAAATTCGACCTCTAAGGGGATGAAAGGGGTGAAAAGTGTTTCCGAAGAAACGTCGATAGAGCTCGAAACCCATGGTCTATCATCGTGATATTTACTTTAATAGGAAACTCGAAAAAATTCATATTAGCCAACTTAAGAATTTTTCGAAATTCAACATTTAAGGGGGCGAAAAGACCTTAAAAGTGTTTCCAATCAACTATCGATATGTATCGAACCCTTCGGGATAGAGAGTTGATATTCACTTCAAAATATTGCTTACGTAAATACCCAAAAAGTAGTTTTAGGTTTTTTTTAAAATTCGAATCCCAGGCAGTAAAAAAAAGGGCAAAATGTGTTTTTAATGAATCGTCTATATCTTTGAAACACAATTGGCTATCGTCGTGATTTTAACTTTAATTTGTTACTTTTTACAAATGTCTATGACAAGACTCAAAGAGGTTTCGAAATTCTTTATTTAAGGGGGTGAAAATACGTGAAATGTGTTTTCGATTATCCTTCCATATCCATCGAATCAATCGAGATATCGAAGTGCTCTTTGCTTTAAATTAGTGCTTTTGTAAATATCCCAAGTATTATTTAAAATATATTTTCCGAATTCGACCCTAAACTGGTTAAAAAATGAGTAATGTGTGTTTTCGACTCACATTCGATGTATATCGATCCCATAGATTTTTATATAGAGACGTGATTTTTGTTTAGGGTTGATGCTTACTCAAATACCTAAAAAGTAATTTCAGGAATTTTCGAAATTCGCCACCTAAGGAGATGAAAAGAGATGAAAAGGGGTGAAAGGGGTGAAAAGTGGTGAAAAGCGTTTTCAATTAATCGTCGATATTTCTTAACCCAGTGGGCTAATGTTGTGTTTTTTTACGTCCACGAGATACCAATAAAATATTCTAAAACGTGATTCAAGGGTTTTTCGAAATTACTCTCTTAGGTGGTAAAAACACATTGAAATTATTTTAGATAAATTCTCGATATCTATCGAACCCGTCGAGATATACAATTAATGTTTGCTTCTGGATGATGATTACAGAAATTATCGCAAAATTGTTTTAAGATTTTTCGAAATTCGATTTCTCAATACTGTGCAGTGGTCATGTGTTTTTTTTTTTTTAATGAATAATCTATTTTGATTCGACTGAACGGGCTAGCGTCGGGATTTGCACTTCAATCGGATACTTATACAAATGTCTAAGATGTGAATTTAAAATGTTTTGAAATTCGACACCCAAAAGGGTGAAAAAGCACAAAAATTGGTTTTCCATCAACTCATGATATCTATCTAACCAGTAGAGATATTGAGGCGTCATAGTGATGCTTACGTAAGTATTTAAAAATGATATGTTAGTTTCTTTTTACTTAAGATAACTTGATCATTGAACATAAAACTAAGTTTCTAAACGTTCAAGGCAGACGATCCGAAAAGCAAGTACGAGCAGCGAGAAGTAACTTATACACGAGTTTCACTCTACAGTAACCTATCGAGATGCGGTGTTGTACAACCTATATGAGGCCAGCAGGACACAAATATTCTATGTTTTAAAATAAAGTTTTATTTTCATGAATTATTTGGACGTTACGTGACGCAGTTGTTTGGTACTCAGGTCTAAATTTCGGGAGGTTCTGGGCTCGAATTCCGTTAAAGCTGCGTGCGAACGTTCAATTTTGACACACAAAAACTACAAGGCAGATCGAATTAGTGCAATTTAAATGTAGTCGTTTAAAAGGGGTAAAATTGCAGTCTCCCACCGCAAAACAGCTGCCCGGCATTTAACAGCTAGCGTACTCAATAACAGTGTAAAGAGCGCGCGCAATACGCTTGTATGATGTCATGTAATTCCCATCGCAAAGTCTTGCACGGGATACGAACCCGTAACCCCACCCCTCCCACACTCCAAACTTTATACAATACCTGAGTGAATGCTTAAGGCCTCGATCACAGGAACATACCTACATTGTTTAAACAACTATATCAATAAAGCTCAAATTGATTCTACTGTTTTTAGGTTTTTTTTTTTCGGCAATTATTCGAATTTTTTTCGCTGTAAAAACCATCTTTGAACTTCAACGAACATTAAAAAAAAAAAGAATTGGGCAAATTGGTCCAGGCGTTGTTGAGTTATGCGCTTACCAACACATCTTGCGATTCATTTTTATATTATAGATACGGCTCTAGCAAAGAGTTGTCCTCGAGGGGCGGGGCCATCGGTCAAAAGCTGGCTCGTGATTGGCGCAATTGAACCAACGCCTACAGGGCAAGCGGCGGGGATATTTGACGTCAGGCAGGAGTCAAGCGGGCTTCGGTAACGATTTAGGGACAGACTTCGGCGAGCCACGATGACGAGAAAGCGGAGCGCGAACGTCAGGCGATAAGTTAGGCGTCGGGACACTAGAGAGCCGCGAAGTACGGTGGGCCGGAGTGCCATCGTCGTTGTCGTCGTTTCGGGTGTCGGAACGCCGTTGAGCAGGAATACAGTCGGGGAGCCTACGGGTATTGTTTGGAGATATATTGCAAGACGCTGCAGTTAGTGTATCAGATAGCTGACAGCACCTCCGCTCGCGTGACCTTCAACATCGTAGTCGTACCGATAAATCTGGCCCAATAACGGTCGTCACGAGAGGTCGACAATGACGTGGTGCCCGGGAAAAGAACTTACCTGCTTATGCATTACCGCACCTGATAGCCAGAACTTTAATTCATTATTAATCATTCAGCATTCATATTTATAAGTAAGCAGCCCGTCGCAACATATACGCTGTATATACAGTATGATTCTTAACTAGACCGACCGACGCCTTTTGGGAGGAGATTCCTGACGACAAAATATTGCTAAATCATATATATATATATATATATATATGCACATGTATAGCTTATAGCCTAACGTTATTAAGGGTGGTACGTGCCCTTACAGTGTAATGCCTTTATGAACTTGAATAAGAAACTAAGCTATATTAAGAGTGCGTGAAGATAAATAGACGCTCGAAACATCAATTGATTTATAAAGCTTTTTTCGAAGCCAATGTGGATAAAACACTCAATGACAATCCTACATAATGGTATTTGCCAACTTTATGAGCAAATATTCATCCAGAATTACTCATACGTTACGCGTGATCTCTTGCGCCGCAGTTAAATGCACGAGGTACCGGCGTCAGAGACTGTGCCTCAGAATTTCGTAACACTGGAAACAATTTTGTTTAAAACGTTGGCTAAAACTATTGTTCAGGCTTGCTATTGTTTAACTTTCGCAAATTGGCTCCAAGAAACCTACAGTTATAGATAGATGCTTTTGCCGTTGAATTATGTACCACGCCCTCTTAAGGACCAGTTTTTCGTATTAAGTTTATGTGAACGGAGCTGTTAAAAGAGCTTGTTTGCATTTTGTAAAATCATTCCTCTAATATTAATAAAATCGGCAGAAGCATCATTGTAATCGTTCGAAAGATGGTAACTGTGAATTTAAATCAACATTATTTATACGTTAAGAAATAAAGGGTTGACAGGAAAAAAGTCGCCGTTTCTTATGGCATTGGTTCTCGTAGAAATTAATTTTGAAGTATTTTCAAACATTCATTTATAACGTCTGTCGCTATGCAAACTGTGCAACATTTGTTTACCACACAGGTGCAGTGTTCTGCTCTTCCACTCAGTTGGCATTTAAACTCAGTAGGTCAGGTCAATTATCACACATTCACCGAGTGACAACTGTAATATAGTATCAAAAATAATAATGATATCAGATATATTAATAATAAATATACAAATACAAATATAACATTGTAAATTAAAGAAGTTTATTAGAAGTACTAACGGGCGATGAAGCGCAGACTACCAAGTTTGATCTTTGCCGCGTACGAGTTGTGCAACTCACACACTTCTTCAACTTTGTGGAGCTCGTATCTCAGTAACTACCTGGCGCCGAGAATGTCACAACGGGAAACTTTCTCTTAACTCTGATTTTAAAAATTATTGAGTATTTATTTCTACCAGTTTTTTTATTAAAATTGTCTCTTAAACGAAACTTCTGAAACGTTTGGAGCGAATCATGCAAGCGTTTTAATTTATTTGAGGGTTCTCGTTGGCCATTGCTATGACATGACATGTGGCGAAGTAATGGTCGACGGTTTGGTTCCAGCGCCTAGTACAACACTCCAAGTCACCGAGTCGGGTAAAGGATTGATTAGGAGCCTACGTATAGTTCAATAATTGCCACTATATGACGAATTTCTGAACGTAACTGTGCTGCGTAAAACGATATTAAATTAATTAAATTAATTATTCGGAATACACCAAGCATGTTAGGTAGAACCTTGCAATCCTATCTGTCGTGTTGCCTGCTGTACGCCGGATATGGTGTAGCACATTCTGTTAACGTTAAGGGGGATTGATCCCTGTCAGATTGGTTTTACGGTTTTTCTTATAAATCAGGAAATATACACATTGTTTTGCTTTTTTCACGCTGACAAGGCATAGTTCATTGTTTCATTCACTGTTTGGAATCCATATTTTGTGGCCTCTGTAGTCGCTCCCGCAAATAAAGCAATTTTTCCTTTACAGGTGATTCCAGCTGCAAAATAATGAATATATTATGGTTCCAGCAATTACAGAAAATCGATTAAGTTTGTATCTATGCCCTGTCGTGACAAAAATTTTGATACATCGACTGGAATAGAAGTTATCGAGAAAAACAGATAAATCCAAGGTGGTAGTGATCAATACCCCTTAATACCGCACAAATGACCTGTTTTAAGACTAGTACTTGTAATAAACTTGTGTAACTTACAAGGTTATGCGCGTATTTTTACTACTGATATATTATTATTTTTGATACAATTTCACAAATGTCACTGGTTAACGTGTGATCATTGACACGGTACATACAGGGTCTAAATACCAACTGAACGAAAGTACAGAACACTGCACCCGTGTGGTAAACAAACCGTCTTCCGTATGTTACACAGGTTGCACAGCGATAGGCGTTATTAACGAACGTTTGAAAACAATACAAAATGAATTTCTACAAGAACCAACCTTTTCTTTCTTAATGTATTAAAAACACGTTGATTTAAATCACATTTACCACTTTTCGAACAATTGCAATGTTATCTCTGTACTGATTTTATTAACGTTATATGAATGCTTTTACAAATTGCAAACAAACACTTTAAACAGCTTCATTCACATAAACTTTACACAAAAACTGGTCCTTTATATCACGTAGTTTCTTGCTTAAGTGAACAAACGTATTGCTAAACCTCTGTTTTAAGGGCGTGTATCGCCCTTGATAATAACTTTAGGCTATAAGTCGTTTACGTGTTTCCGAAATATTTTATAGTTTTCTAAGGTAGTGTCGGTCTAATTAAGAATAACACAATGATACTATATATATATGACATTAAGCAACATCACACTGAATCATGCTGAAACAGCGAAAGACCAAGTATTTGTTTTACTTAATTTAAGGAATTGAAATTTTGAAGTTGATTTTCAGAGAAGCATCACCCATACTGTAATTTACTTTATGCAATAACGAAAAAAATTTGTTTTACTTTTATTTATTAGCTGCTACCCTGCAAAAAAAAAAAACATTCCGTCCTGAATCATCGTGTGTATAGTTTTGTGTGTGTGTTAGTTTGTAATTGGGTGGACGGGTATGTGCGTTTATACTCTACAATTATTATGGACGTATTAATGCGAGAGTTACGGATGAATCCACAGAGCGGCACGTGCGTGGGAATATACCGCGCAATACACGCCGCAGTACGGTGCTGGCGTAGGACCTATTTTGAGAGGACAAACACAGCCCCGGGTTAAAAAAGAAAAAGTAGTCGCAGCAAGTCACGAGGGAGGCAGAAACAAACTCATCGTCTGCACTACAAACACCGCCGACACGCAATCACGCGGCGTAGCAAACAGATAAGCGAGGCACGGTAGCTGCACAAACACACTGAGGCAGCCGTGGCGCGACGTAATGACCTCGTGAGGTGCGACACCTGCAGCCTAATATGCGCGTTAGAGGCCCAGAAGTGCGGGACTGGTAAGGATGACACTTCTCCTGCATCACGTTTCACCCTAGCTTCTAGCTGGAGTGTATTCTTCTCTCTGACAACTCACCTATACGACACATTCAGTGGAGACCATGTCATTTTATCACGTAATATTTCAGATAAAGCTGTATAGTACACCCCTTTATATTAAAAAATATTCTGTTCCATGATGTTAAGAGGGCGTGGTACATAATTCAACGCTAAAAGCAGTAATCAATAACTGTAGGTTTCTTGAAGTCAATTTGCGAAAATTAAAAATAGCAATCCTAGACAATAGTTATAGCCTACGTTTTGAACAAAATTGTTTCCAGTGTTATGAACTTCCGAGGCATAATCTCGGACGCTGGAACCTCGTGCATTTAACTGCAGAACAATATATCTCGCGTAACGAATTAGTAATTCTGGATAAATATTTACTCATAAAGTTGGCAAATACCATTATCTAGGATTGTCATTGAGTATTTTTATCAACATTAGCTTCGAAAAAAGCGTAGAAATCAATTGATGTTTTCAACATTTTTATCTACCACGCACTCTTAAGCGGTGACCAAAATCTCTTCCTTAATTCCTAAGCCATGATTTTCATACCTAAAAATGACCACAAAAACATAAATTTTCCGCATTTTCGGCAGCGTGAAAATAAATATTTAGCGGTCAAATGGCGAACCTGAAATGGATTTATACACGTTTCAGTGTTCTTGAGCTCACGAATGGGCTTTCTGGAAGAAAGCGTGAACTACTAAAGGCCTCACAAACTCCTCATTAATTCAGTTGCAATGACCAGTTCTGTTCTCAGGACACGTAACTTCAAGCCACTCTAAAAGGCACAATGTGTACTTGAATAATTTCTCTGTTTAACGTTCACCAATCCACTTACGGGGGGAATTCACGCGAAATGTCAATAATTTTAATAATCTTTATATTTGTACAAGATATAGTTTGTTTTGTAGACGTGCATTGTGACTAATTTTTACAACGATAAAATTTTTTCCCTAGCTTTCATTGTTTTTGTGTAATGGCGTATCAGAGTCCGAATTTGCATAAAACGGTATTATACAGGAAACAAAAACCAACTGATTTACAGAAATGAATTAACAGTGAAGAACGGTGTCACGGGCTACGTCAAGACATGCATAACATCCATATTGAATTTTTTTGTATTTAAAAAAAAATTCACAGAGTTGGCTATTTTTTATTTTAATTTCAGCAATTTTTTAAATACTATACAAAATATAGCCTATTAAATGCAGTGTTTGAACATGCCTTGACGTAGTCTGTGACATTGTTAATCAGTGCGAATTATTTCAATTCTGTAAATCATTTGGTTTTTGTTTGTTGTACAAAACCGAATAAATTCGGATTTTTACCTGCCACTGTACAAAAACTATGAATGCTGAAAATTTTCACTGCCGTAAAAATAGTATCAATATATATCTATAAAACAAATCATATCTCGTACAATGCAGGGAGATCCCCCCCCCTTAACTTTTAAAGACACTGATGCTAACTGAGCCGGCACGACATCTTACGACAACGCTAGTATAGGCTGGTATTTTTATTTTAACTTTTATTTGTCTTGTCGGCAACGAGAACACAAGGACATTAACTGGGAGAGGAATCACCCTTGTCCTATGTTAAGAATAAGAAACCATTCTAACATTTGTCTGGAGTAATTTCTGAAAACCGTTGAAAACCGAAGTCAGGATGGCCGGAGTCAGGGATCGAACCCGGGTCTTCCCGTTTGCGAGATCAATTTAAAGTATAGGCTGTTCGCAATAAGGTGAGAGGCATTTGACGTTAACTTCCGAATACCGCACAATATACGTTTTGATTATATCTTAAAGGTCTACGTCTATATTAAAGAGCGCCAGAGCACAAATTGACTGAAAGAAAAATGAAAGAAGGCCTTCAGAACTGCTCACTTCATTGCGAACTGTCTATAGCACGAAAGATGCTTAAGGGTGTTCAAGTGCGATCAAACACTTATTTTATATTTTTATGAAATAGTGTTAGTTTTGTAGACGATACTTTGTGAGTACAGTTTCCTCTTACAAAAGCATTTTAACTCTCATAGTTTTCTCATAACGGCGCGTCAAAGTAAAACTTTGCTTGTTAGGCTGCCTTGAAAATAGTGAAAACTAATTGATCTACTTAAATGAAATAATTCACTTTGAACTAACATCCATGAGCTCTGCAATAAAACATTTTAAAAACCGCAACGTAATATTTGGAATTTTTTAAAAAGATCGCGGAAGTAGGCTACAGAAAAAATTGCGAATTCTACATTTTTAAAATAAAAAATAGTTCATTGTATATTTTCTAAATGTTTTATTACGTAGCCCATGTCATTTATTTCACAGTGAATTATTTCACTTACGTAAGTCAATTGGTTTTCACTATTTGCATGGCAGCAGAACATGCAAATTTTGACTTTGACGCACCGTCACGAGAAAACTATGAGAGCTAAAATTGTTTCGTAAGAGGAAACTGCACTCACAAGAAACGTCTATAAAACTAACCCTATTTCATATAAATATAATAATTTGATTTCATCCCGCTTGAACGCCCTTAAGATGCAGTTATTACATCAGCATAACGGCTCATTAACACAGGAGATAAAATGTAAAGTGCTCGATATTTTGAGAGGAGGCATTGTGCCTCAAATCTACACAAAACTGTCTTATAAACATGAGTCCTGAAACCAATACCTTGACAGGTAAGTAACCCATATCAGGGATGTACAAACACTACAAGGGCAAGCTATCAATGAGTGGCAGCTCATCCGAGACCAGCCAGTAGTGTCTCAAAGACTGTATTATAGAGAATGAACCTCACATGGAGCACCCTTTGTAGTGATGTCATATGATGAACAGGTGCTCTTAGCTTATACGGTACGGGTTAAAGAGCTCATGTTTACTACAAATGTTTGGCTTGTTCTGTTAAATACTACCTCCTCTCAACTTATTGACTAGGTATAGTTCCTCACATGTAAGAATTCTACTTTTTGACAGTCGTGTTCACATTCCTTTTTGCAGCTGTTGCCATGAAATAAGTAGTGTTAAGCTCTCCCACAAATGATTTCTGCACAGACACACTTAGATGGCTCTCTAACTGCGCAGTACATAAACACGAAAAGTATTTTTCTGAAGAAATTCGCACACATGATAATCTTCAGAACTTAAAAAAAATTAGAATTTTTGCGCGAGAGATACCATCCGTGTTTCTATAACATTCATATATGAGAATATTGTTAAGAGGTAGGGTTTAATAGGGAGTGATACAAAAATCCACTGTAAATTTATTAATTGAAAATACAAGTTGTTCAGAAACCATTGGGCAAAAATAACAAAAATTGTATCGACCAAATATTTTCTCCGAAAGATGTAGTTCTTGGACACAAACTCTGACGCCGAAAATTCGTAAATTTTATTGATGCACACAATATAAACCTTTCGCGCAGAGCTTTATGGATGTTAAAATAATTTTAAAATCAAGGCCCTAATATTTGTGAAATTCTGTTATTATAGAAACCTGGATATTATCATATTAAAAACTTTAACAATTAAATATATATAATATATAACTTTGAGCGTACGTGAGCCCTCTTTCCGTACATAAGAAATACACACATAAAATATAAAAAAAAAATAGTTTCTGAAACATCTCTCTGTTCCTGATACAGAAAATGAGTTTTATTTGAAATGAACAGAACAGACCCTAAAAAACAATATCTTGTAAAGATAACTCTGGCTCTCTTGAAATCCAGACTATAAATGTAGACCAAATTAATGTATTTTAACTATATACAGATGAAAGTGGACAATATTTTTAAAATTAAGCTGTGGATCTGAATAATCCATGTTTGACATCAGTGTGGATATAATAAACTCTTACTGGATCAGCTATTAGTTCAATGAAAATTACCATATTTGTATTAAGTCAAGATATCTAAATTTATATTTCCCTGGCAACATTAAAACAGAACGACCTTAATGAGAACAAGCTAGCAATTATCATGTAGATTTCTTCAATATAGTTAGTATCTATGCTCCGGCTTGAGTGTTCTTATCTTCTAGGGATTCCCGTGAGAATGTGGCACTTCTACTGCTGACTCTAATTACGTTGAAGACTGAAGTAATTACAATATCTACGAAGCTCCTGGGTGTCGAGGGGATTGAAAAGCTCACCACGTTTTGAAGTAGGCTGGTTTCAAAATCCTGAACTCTCCTGAGTTCAGGAAAAATTTGTCAGATGGCGAAAGAAACCTGGTTATCGTGGTTTTCACCACGAACAGAGGGTATAGCCCTCCCTCGGACTAACGAGGACAAACTCAGACCTTAAACAGGCACAATGTAGAGACTGCGATGGTGACTGGTCCTGGACCGACGAACCTCCTTCCCGTCATGGAAAATGTACCTCTCAGTACATCAGGAATCCTGCGTACTGTCCTCTAGGTCAGGAAGTACTTCTCCATCCTCCCGGGTGGGTCCGGTCGTCGTTTTCTCCAGAGCCAAAGTCGGATACGTCTTATCCTGTACGTTACCAGAATCGAACTTTTTTCATAATTATTTTTCACTAGACGTTCCTAACAGCCCTTTGCTAAGTCCCTCTTGGCTTTTGTTAGTGCGACACCGTGAAACGTAGTTATTTTTTTAACAACCCAAAATACTTGCTTCCTACTAGGCCGCATTCCTGATCTCGGACAATATAAAATTTAAATGGCAAAATTAATAATTCCCTAGTAAGAGTCTGTACATATTAATATATAACTTAAAAGGTAATTTTTCCTTGTAAACATATCAAATATAAACATTCGCTGTACATTTCACTTCACTCAGCAAAGATATGACCTTTTCCATAGAACAATACTAAATAAATATTTTATATTCTGAGTGGAGTTAATTCTAAAACAACTATTTTGAGCAACTGCTGTGACTCTAACGAAGTTACATGTTACATGTTATTATAGAAACCTGGATATTATCATATTAAAAACTATAACAATTAAAGTTTTCAATTTTTATGGATTTTGTGGCTTCAAGCCCTTATCTTTGTAAAACCAGTTTTTATATATTTTACTCGAAAGCAAAGCATACTACCGTCTAGTGCTGTACAAAAGGACGTCTGCTAGTAAAATATCTGCTCAGCAAAAAAGTATCATTGGATAGTGATGAGAAGTTAAGATTTAATCTTCGATTGAGTACTCCAGTCGTTTTCTCGACGTCTTGCCTATACATACCCCTTAATACAAAAATTATGTTATTACGAAAATGTTTAAAAATGAACAACAAATCAACAACAAACAATAAATATTTATTTTAATGGTAAGTTCGCCATTGGCTAGTGGTTAATGTGTTTAGGAGTGAGTTAAATATAGTGGGTTAGAACCTTTCTGGCGTAGGAATTCTTTATTTTGGCTCATAGCATAATTTAGAAAATAAGCGTAACTGCATTTAATGAACAGTTACGTAGTAAATTTTCCAGCATACAGGTAAAAAAATCCTTACTTTTTTAATTCGTGAAAATCTCTGATTCAATCGGTGAGTTTATTTCACAAATGCAATCTGCAGTTTTCGCAAAAGTCCTTATGGTGCAGTTTCAACAATTTGATAATCTGAATCATTGGAGCGTCACTGGAAAATTGTGAGTATTCTGTGTTTCCAGTTTAAATTGTCAAAATGGTGACGGGGAAGGTTTAATAAAGAACAAAGTCACAAAGTCCAGTTATTAACCACGGCATGCAATTTGGAGGTAATACGAAGACACGGTCAGTTGTGTCGTGCATTAATTTAAAATAAGTGTGCAGCGTGAGAGAGATGGAGAAGAAATGCTGGTCTTTGGGCCGTACAAAGTGCAGTGTATTTTCATAGTGTCGGTGAAGTATTAACTTAATTTACTTTTCTTTTAAAACAAAAACGGGTAGTTACCTAAGAAAACTCGCAGGCCAACGGCATCGCCCGCCACATTTCCCACATGCGAACAATCCGAGACCGAACCTGCCGGGGATCGAACCCGGATCTCCTAGGTGAGATACGTTCTGGGGCACCGTAAATAAATCTTCATTCTTTCCTGCTTTCAAATAGGCCCCACTTAAAGGTTATGTTATGTTTGGCTAAAATTTATAATTCGATGCGAATTCTTGCTTTTCGTAAACAATAAGAAGAGAAGGATTTTATCTGGTCACTTACATCCGTATTTTATGATGCGATATTAAAGCGCGAAGTATGGAATTTAATTACTCTGCCTTTGTAATCACATTTATCGTCGCTGCATAAGATAGAAATGCTAGATTTTGCTGGTATCTGCGCTGTATTAAATATACGTATTGGATGAAGGCCACATTAATTATTAATGTAATAAATCAGACGTAATATTAACTTGCAAACGATAACTTATGATTTACAAAAAAATTTGCTACTCTTTCATTATTAGCATAGCTGCTATATATTTTCTATTAAGTTTTTTCCTTTGAACACAGTTTAATGCAACGCGTATTAAGTTTTCTACTAACTCATTTCTGTTGTGTTTCTTTCCCATGGGAAATATATTGCACACGTATTTCATTCTTCAGAGTACGAGTTAGATATCTCGACAATTTCTCTCTGGATTTTTTTATTTAATGGAAGTTTGGTATTCCAGTCGCTTGTATCCTACACGTCAGCACTGCATGTTCGTAGTTAACGGTGATTTGTTGGATGGAGCCTGCGACTCGACTGACAGTTAATACACGGGACGATATAAATAATACCATCCAAAACGATTGTGTTCTAGGAAGAAAAAAAAGTGCTAACTCAGGTGTCAAGCCGAACAAGATGAAGCATTTTAATAAACATTTGGAGGCAAAAAAAAAAAAAAAAACAACGAGAAATACACATTCTTATTTCGTACACCGCTAAAATACCTTGTAATGTTTTTCTACATACATTACATATTTAACTTTATGTATGAAGACTCGGTGCTCTTCCGCGCATGGATAATTAATTTAAAAAAAAAGATAAGTAAGTTAAGATTATTGAGCTTTACGTCTTGTATACAGAGAGATAATTATAAACGGCGACACATTTACACAGTTACAGGAACCAGCAGAGAAGGAGCCGATGTTATTTGTTAAGGTTGTTCAAATGGGGAAAAATAATAATTTTGTTTACTTACGAAAGAGTGACATGGTGTTGTTTACTTTACTTGGAAGCGCCATTTCATCTTTATAAAAAAAAAATAGCCCAGCTATTTTCCCCGTGACATTTCAGTGTCAAAACTTGCATGTTTTTTTTTATATCATGCACATCGCGGGATGTATATAAAACCCCATTACAAAATATTTTTGTATTTGAAAAAAAAAAATTTGCTAAAAGTAGCAAAACAATTTCAACTTTGAGAATGTTTTTAATACACAAATATTTTTATACGCATCAAACCCAAGTCCGTAACTTGTCGTCTCAGTGCGAATTATTTAATTTCGTTATGTTGATTGGTTTTCGCTACATGGATGACGTAAAACAAGCCAATTCTGTATTCGAAATGCCATCATGGGAACATTGACTGAGCTAATTTTTTTTTTCGTAAGAGAAAAATGTGCCCCAAAGTGAAGTCAACAAAAACTAACGCCATTTCATACATACAAATTATAAAATTATAATATTATTCACTTGAATATTAAGCAACCGTCCCTACAAGCGATTTCGAGACACCATAAACGAGATACGTATCGGTGACGTAAGAGTTTGATGACGTAAACTAGTTTCGTTAGTAGTTAAGAAGTCATTTTTTCTGTGCTGCACTCTCAGTGGCTTCTTCGACGGTAACGAGCTGTGTTACAAATATGGTGGTCTTTTGATGCGATATTCTGAACTCGTTAAATTTTATTAACTGTAATATTCGGTGTTAAAATTACATGGAAAAATATAGTTAATGGCAATATAATATAAACATAAAAAAAATTTATGTGAAAGAGAACACAGACAGACTGACTGACATAAAGCGCGATCCACGTTGCTTGATCCGTAAACATAAAATTTTAAGGATTGATTCCTTTTAGGTCAGCACAAAGAAAGGATTTCTAAGAGGTAAAGAGGAATTAAAATGTGTTTTTATTAACCGTCGATATACCTCGAACCCAAAGGGGGTTTATGATGAAATAAATACTCTTGAAGACATTCTTGTCCAGAAGAACAAGAAAAATATTATTACTTATTATGATCCCAGACGTTAACTTATGAGTACGGTACATGTATTGACTCATAAATGTTACTTAGGTCGTTTTGTTTATGTTAAGGGCGTTCAAGTGCCCTTAAGAAGCGGCAGGAAACTAAAAATTATCGGAAAAGGAAACAGTAAGGTTTCAAAAGTGCTCGCTTTATTCCGAAATACCAAATTAATCGTGATTTTCACTTCAATTGGATAGTAGTACAAATGTTTAAAACTACATTTCAACAAGAATGTTTGAAATATGACCCCTAAAGGGATGTAAACAGGTAAAATTTGTGTACAATGAAGCCGGGATATCTTTCTTACCATTTGAAATGCCAGTGTCTTTCATCTTTCAGAGTGACGCTCTCGTAAAAATGTGCAGAAGTTTTTCTTGTAGGATACAATGAACTAAATAAACCACGGAGAAAACTTCATTTGTAAGCCATTAGGCAGACGATCCGGACCATGGCCATTGATAAGTGAAATATGAGAAGAAAACATTTTGCAATTTTGTCAATACGTAGTGAGATACAATCTCACTGTTCTGTATATAATTTATTTTATAATTTAAAGAAACTTGCCAAATACAGCATACGTCCTGGTATCAAATACAACTAATTGCTGATATTCTAGATTACTAGTGTTCTGTAGGCTAAGTATTACCCCTCGGGAAAATCTGCGGGCGGGCAGATAGAAATTCATGAAATTACATGAATGTTAGTGTTGATGTCTTAATAGTTATATATGGTACATAATAATTAAATATTGCGCATTTTCAGTTCCATGTTTGCTAAGGCTAGAAGTTAAAAAGTTCAGTTATTTTCTTCGGTTTGGTTGAATGCGCTCGGATCTCTCTTATTCACAAATAAAACTCCGAAGGTAAATACAAGCCAACCAACGAGGACCACATCTGAAAGGTTCTCTTATAACTCGTAAAATTGGTTTCCTGAGCCTACCATACAATTTCCAATAGTCCTATTCACCCCAGAAGTTTCAAATAGGGTCATATCCACGAAAAGAAGCTTTCTTCAGCAGTAATTCGAACCGTTCAGAAAAGTGAAATCTGTGAGAAAGAAACCAGGACAGTGCAACAAGAATCACAACAGACGTAAAACAGGTGGATATGTTTATCCCACATAAAAACTCATCTTTCTTCTAATTTGATTTCATCTATCATGCAATAGAAAAAATTCTCGACCGGCAGTGAAGTCTAAGGTGCTCACTTTTGTGAAAGGCTGCAAATAAACTCCGTTTTTCTGTGTCATATGAAATAAGTCAGAAGTTGATCAGCTGACAGAACATTCTGTTCTTCCTAAGGAAATATGGTTGCATGAAGTAAAATTAATGAAGAACCTTAGCTAATAGGTCTATTAGCCTTACTATAAGACTATTAGAAAATTTAGTGTCAAAACAATCTGAATTTCCAACGTAAAAGCTACAATATTTTTTATCAAAAGTCTTAAATCACTGGGCAAGCAAATATTTTTGTATGGCGGGCAGGAGTCAGCTTTCAAATAACTGTGGGATAACTGGTTCTCAGAGCCCTTTGCTTTATTTTGGATGTTTGATATGTAATTGCGTTGTTGCTTCTCGCAATTTACTGGGAATAGTCACTGAGGGTCGACATGGACAGAATCAAGTATTTTCAGAACACACAAATCTAAAACTGGAAAGCACAGAGCCATCACACAAAGTATATTGGATTTTACAAAACTATTTTGAGTTATCAATGTATCCATATGATAACAATGTAAATTTCAATACTTATAGCCTACTGTCTAAAATTATATAAAGACTTCAGTCGGATGTGTGAGAAAACCTTGAATTTTTAAAATAATAATTTCACGGTTCTGCAGCCAATTTTATCTGTTCCGATTTGGCAGAGCGAATTTTCTTTATACGTCCAAAATCATATCCTTTCAGACGGGGTATTGCGAGCCATGTTGGAAGTAATGGTTTGTCGTTTATCTCGGCTAACTGTAAATATTAATTTAAAATGTATAGCAATAACTTCCTGGTAAATACATTACCTTCTGAGAAAATCACAAATTCATTACATTTGACCCATGATTATGATGTAACGCTGAAAATATTGTTTTTAAATCATACATGCCCGTAGTTTGTGGGTATTTTACATTGGTGACTAAATTAGCAGGTATATACACAATACAAAATCGCTATAAAATGTTGACAAGCTGACAAGGCGGAACACGATACACGATGACGGAGGGGGGGGGGGGGTGACGCCTCCCACGAGCTACCAATCACTAAAACGTTGCGCATAAAAACCACTCTCTCGTTACAAAGTTGATGTACCGCGCACCCACATAACTGATTAAGTAAAACAACCGACTAGTTTTACAGCAATCCAGTGCGGTGATTTTGAATATTTTAAGTTAACATTAACTGTGAAAAACTCAAGATTAATTAAAACCTGCAATACCAGGCAGTAGAGGATCATAAAAATTGAGAGGCATAACCAATGAATGTTACACGGCAGAACAAGCACAAATTCACGGTTTAGTAAACTTATGTGGAAGTGTTATAGAAGATCTAAGTTAGCAGGAAGCTGTTGTAGAACTTTAATTTTATAGCATTTAAAACGCTTGAAATAGCTGAGTTAGGAAAATGCGGATATTGCAAAGAAGTGAAGTTTTAGTCTTTCTTGCAGTTTTTGTTGACACAAAGCTCGGTTGCTTCTCGCGAACAATGTACTAGAATGCTGAGGTATTTATTACCAAGTAGTCGTAAAACAAGGGCAGGAAGGTCTGCATACAAGTCATACTTGGATCGGGGGAGACACGGCAGCACTGAACTCTGGTTCCTTGCTAGGTACAGTTCCGGCCATAAATGTGCTTCCTGTGCACCGTGTCCTGGCAGCTAGTACGCCGTCACGCCGCCAGGGGCGACATAAAGTGTCGTGCAGTTTGGAATGGCCGGCGTGCGACGAGGGAACGGCCAGGACAAGTTTTATGGGCGGAAACCTGTTGAGTACGGATCGTCAACACCCCTATTCAGCGGCGACATAAAAGTCACCCCCCTTCACTTTGACCTGTTTTATGGCGTCTTTAATGGCGGAGTCCCAAAGTGTGGGATGTCTCCATATGTCTTCACAGTTCTCGCTATCTTAACGGATATATCTACGGGGTACGGAATGCAGGCGAAGGTATGCAGGAATGCGAGTTGGTGGGTAGAGGTCTTGGCGGGGTTGAAAGTGGGACAGAAGGAGGTCCTAATAGACTCCAGCTGTGAGAAATACTCCCTTCTTTTTTATAAATGCTTTTTCTTTCCCCGGAAGGGCGTGCTCGTTTATCTCTTATCGATTTTTCAATTTAGAACACAGTGGGAACGTCCGAAGCGTAGGAAAAGATCTCAGAGGGCGTTTGGAGCTTTGCAGTTTTAAAATGGAGTTGTCTGTTACGCAGGTGCGAATGGACGACTTGAAGTACACGCACTCTGACGTCACACCGCAGGGGAAGAGTACTGTGGGAAACAATGCTTATTTACAAACATGATGATTTGTTGGTTGGTGGTAGCAGAAACCAAAAATTTTGTGCACTCATAGACTTGTAAAAAATAAGTTTCACTTCATGGTTAAGATACGCAAATGCATAAGATAAATGTTTACCAGAAAAAAAAGTTGCAAATTACAAACAAGTAATCAATTTTCTTTACATACGTCTCATCCGGGACATGTAAAACCAAACGCCTGTATGAAGGTTATGTACGATTGCGGTATCCATGGAGATAGCAACTGTATCCCATACCAGAATGGAGCTACGCCTTACGGCAAGTCGTCCATTAACTCATATTATACCTTTATGCGACATGGTTACCAACAGACACTGAGAATGTTTTTTATTCTAAGTAATTAAAAATACGCATGGGAGCCACCAACAGCGTTATACATTCTGATTTGACTCTACATAATAAAGTCCTCGACTGCAAGCTTCCGTACATTAATTTAAAACGTGAGAATCACATCTCAAGAATTACTTTTATTTCTTCTCTCTGAGAGGGAATGGTGCATTTATTAATGTTGAAAATACTATTTGAAATTGCAGGGATTTAAAAACTTATACAGAAAAAAAAAAAAAAACAAGAACACTTACAGAAACACATTTCTGCAATTTTCCAACAAACTTGTGCTTATGTGATAGATTATTATAACGTAATCTCTTGTGGCGGAATCAAAGTTACAAAATTAGGGTGTCATTATTAATTTACCAGATACGTGTTTGATCACAAAGTTGGTAAAAAGTATTGTCCGTAATTTGATTTATTTTTAATATATTTTTTTTTCGTGACTCTCAAATTCCTACAGATTTCAATATAGTCACAAAAAATACCAATTTCCTTTCACCTACGTCTTTAAGCTTTCTTGAATTTCATTGAATAAATTTAAATGTTACCACGTGATCGTGGGTAAACATCATGGAAACATTTAATATAAAATCCTCGATACTGAAAAAGCCTGGATACAGGGGAAAAAAATAGTACAATACAAATGAAACAAACAAGTAGAAGGTAATGTCACCATATGTATGTACTACACAACATTTCAAGAAATAATCTTGCCATATTTATAAGATAAAGAATTCAACTAAAATAAAATAAAGTATCAAAAAGTCAAACAACGATCAAGGAGTAAATTACAAAATCTCACAACAATGGGACAAAACAACGAAGGCAACACAGAACACAACGACTATTGCTTATTTCAGGCAACGCACCAGGAACGTGATGGTAACTTGACGATTGATAAGAGGTGGGGGGGGGGCGGTAAGAGGGAGGCTGCTCACCACCCCCCTTCCGTGTTAAATTCAAAATAACGTTACGAAACTCTTGCAGACTATTATAAATGATGTAATATTTAAATATTTTAAAAATTGTATTTTGTTCTTTGTCTGTACATGTGAAATTATACTCCTACAACGATAATATTTTCTTGAATAGAAACAAAATTTTGTACTTCTTAACAGTTCCCCCCCACCCCCTGTGTCTGAAAGAAAGCCTAACGACGACTTTGTCAGCAGTGTAATAAGATGACATTATAATCAATACTGTCGAATACAACAGGTACGCATAAGGGTTTTTTTTTTTTTCGCAACAGTTTTACGACTACGATTTAGCTCACATAAAACTGTTTTCTTCTTGTAGTATATTGTACTGTACTGTAATCAAGGACCAGAAGTTTTTGCAAGTACATAAAGTTAGTAATTTTGCATTTACAGCACGCGGTTTATACAAGATAAATTTTGGACAACTTTGCTACACTGGCAAACCGAGGTTTCAACTTATTTTATTTTAGAAACTTTTGACACACACTCAAATAAAATGCAGTTTAAGTGGCTCCTAACCTATGAGTGCGGGGTTGCAGAGGATATTATTCGAGTACTGCATATGATATAAGGACATCTGAAGACATGCAAAATACTGATCTCCTTATCAAGTTATTAGTTCAGAAAACAACTGTAAAACGAGTATATGATGCTAACGTATACGTTGCGCATTACAACTACATTCGGAGGTTATAATATTTTTACGGCTGCCAAACATTTCAGGAATCAGTTTTAGTCGGAATGACGTCACGAGAGTAACAAAGCTCTTACATACCCTACGCCTGTATTATTTTCCTTTCAATTTTTATCTCACTTATCGATTTATTACTAAAAAAACACTTAATTAAAAATCGAAACAGTTTTAAATATTAACAAACGAGATATACTAGAACACTATTCAGCTCTTATATAATAAAACTGTGTGAAAACGTAGATGGTTACGTGTTAGCTGATGCACACGTAGAGTTTTTTTATATTGTTAATTGTTAGTAATGTTTTAATAAAAGTGATGCCTGCTCTTTCGAAGTAAAGTGAAGAAATTCCAGGCTATTTAGCAGCAAGGTTTTCAGATATGAGGCGAGAAAGTAGCGGCACCAGAATGAAGGGACGAGGAGAACGGGAGATCCCCGAGAAAACCAGCCGACCAATGTCATCGTCCGACTCGATTCCTTCAATACGAAATGCAGCCAGGATGCGAACCCAGGTCACCTTGGTGGAACATTATTTTGAATGAAACAACAAGTTTCCGTAGTTGAAAACCGGGATAATATAGACTCAAGACGCACTACTGTATAGTGAATTAACTTCGTAAAAACTAATGCCAGATTTCAGTTCTCGGAGAACAGACAAGCAAATTAGTTGTTATTTTTAGGCCTTAGCCAAGCTGAAATTGTGTTATACTCCATTTCATGTAAGTTTGGATAAATCTGACAGCAACTTTTGGGCAATAATATGTAAAATTTTGTTATTTTTGTCACTATACAAGACGAACTTTGCAGTACAAATGATGAAATGGACACTTCAGATTCATTTTAGAGCTAAAAATGTCTTGCATTGTGCAACAATTCACAAAATACCAAAAAAATTACTGCCCATAAGTTGGGTCAAATTTATCCAAACTTATATTAAATAGAGTATATTATTGCTATATTACTGCTCAGAAAGATACATTTAAAAGTAATAAGTACAGCGGCTTAAAATAAGCAATTGCGAATACTCATTTTTCTACAGGAAATACAAAAAATTGTTTGATAAACTTAGTTGTAACCCTATCAATAATTAATTACAAAATTTTGGTTAGCTTAAACAGCAAGAAAACACACACGAACATTTAATTGTTCATAAAAATGGTTAGGTTGTTCAACAACTTCAGTATTTAATACAAGGTGTAAACAAAATTTCCTGTTCAGTTTATTGGAAATAAAAAATAAGGAGTATGCTTACTAACAACTACAATATATATATATATATATATATATAACTGTTTTATTGTAGTTTTATAAATCATTGTGCATTACGGTTTATTCATTTGAACTGCTTATTAGAATATAAAGCATGTTTGTTTCTTAAAAGACGGTGTGTGTATTCCATTTGAGTAACTAAAACAGTTTAAGTTGGGCAATTGCTATAACTTGTAGGAGTTAACAACAATACTAAGTAATTTATGTTTAAAGCTTTACCCTTACAACTAGAAATTCAATATTTGAAACTAAAAAATAAAATATATATTCTACTAGTTGCACAAGCATGAGTAATTATTTGACGTTTATCTTGTAAAACCCCAACTCTAATATCATGCTGAAATATTCAGAATTGCCTCTCATTATTGTAATACCACATTTGACACAGTATTACAGTTATTTAGATTTATTTTCAAATAACTGAATACATTTTCTGTTTTGTAAACCTGACTAAGAGAATAAGCACCATTATTTCTAGCGAGAACCGTGCAAAATTTAACAGCTGCTTTTCAGTTTAAGTGCATGAATAATGTAGCGAACCACTTACGGGGCACCACGTATGCTGCAGATACTTTACAACATGACGCTAGCGCAGTTTTTTCTCTGCGATACGTTACAGTTAATTAACAAAAGATATTTACCGCACTTTAACATGCGAGCGCAGGTGGCACACAGAAAGGTCTTACATTTTTCACTCACGCCCTCGTTTATTTCTCCGGGCTGTATCGTAAATTTACAGCTGCGTTGACAGAATTCTTTGTACACGCATACATTTACATATTGTTATCCTTCAGTTTGCAGAGTTTTTAAATGTCGTTCCGATCCCTTTTTACTACCTGTAAAGCATGACACGACTTAAAATAACCTTTCTACAGTATGAAGCCCTAGAATGGAGCGCCAAAGTAGAGAATTATCACCATTTTCGACATAAATATGTTTTACTCGCTCTTTATAGAATATTAAGGCTCGACAATCCGTAGATTACACTTTTGTACACCTTCTAACTTTATTACGTAGTCACATACTTTCTTATTTTTAGAGCACTGATGGCAGATAGGAAAAATGTCTCATTTTTTTCCTCTCTGCCATCACTGCTCCAAAAGTAAGACAATCTGTGACTATACAGTAATGTAATTAGTTGTACGAAAGTTTCATTTCCGGATTATTGAACCTTGATATTTGATACTAAGCGAGGGGAAAAGTTGTGTCAAGCATTGTGAAAATTCACTGATTTGGAGCTCATCCTCCTTAGGCCTGGCTCTTTAGTTTTGCAATGGTGTCGAAAATGTTTTTTTTTTTTTTTTTTAACTTGAAAATACATAATGTATCAAAAATTAATCTTATAGTTTTAAGACTTATACATCATAGCTTGTGTCTGAATTTTTCTGTTTCAATACACCAAACAGATTTTTAGATTTTTGCCTCTGAAATATCACATATTTTGTTGTCAAAATAAGCCAAAATGAAGCAAAATAATTTTTTGCTAGCAAACGGTACAATATTTTGAAAAACGTTCTACCAAAAATGTGCATCGTATGACTGCACACAGTCTCAAATTTTTTCAAAGCATTTGGTTAAACATTTTTTTTTTGTTATTTGCAATTGTTCGAAAATAAATTAAAGGTCGTGGCCTTAAGGAGGAGATTCAATGAAAATTTTAATTATTTAAAGTTTTTTTATTTCTGTAATATATGGTTTGTTTTGTAGGCATACATTGTAACTATTTTAATGTAACGAAAATTGTTTAGCTTTCATAATTTTCGTATTATACCATATTTAAGTCAATACTTGCAAAAAATGGTTTTATGGATTGCAGGAATACAAACTCCCTTACCGAAATTGAAAAAAACTTACACTGAAGAACAGTGTCATGGACTATTAGACTACGTATTTACAAACCGCGTTGATTTTTTGTATTAAAATAATAATGAATTTAAAATTAATAATACCTAATTTCAAAAATTAAAAATTCAACCACACCCTTAAGGCTCAAAATCACTCACATTGTTGGTTTATCTTATTTTTCGACTTTATGTAATTATAAGAAGAACAATGTGAAATTTGCTACTATAGAGTGAATTACATTTATCTTGAGCTACAGTGCAAACATTGTAGTTGAAATTTTAGCTTGTATTTAGGCCGTAATCAGTGCAGCAATTTCGTTTATTCTAAGTTTGCTGAACTTAATAGCAGCCTAATTGCACGTTAAAAGTTCAAATGCTATGCTTGTACTGTAGCGTAAGGTAAATATAATTCACTCTATAACCGCTAATTTTACATTTTCCTTCTCAGTATTTCATAAAAGTGAAAAATAAAATAATCTAATACGGCAACTGATTAGGAGCCTTAAGGTAGTTTGTTTGTGTTGTTGTATCCGCATGATCTTTTTTCGTACATAACGGTACAAAGATATTGGGCAAGTCATATAAATGATACAATATGAAGTTATGCACTTATGCACAGTGATAATATTTCACAATTTTCATTCCTTGCTTGAATAAATGCTCAGTCACAATTGGCTGGACCATTCTTCATTAATCTGAAACAAAAGAATAAAAACGAGGGAGACACGGCATGTGCACTGAATTATATAAGTACATGCACTTCATAACCCCAAATTCTTAATTTTGTAAATAAATTCGTATACGGAACTCTTAAGAATTTCCTACAGCAGACAGCGTTTTGAATGTCTTGAATAGTATTTTTAATATCAACTTCATTTGAAAAATCCGTATGATTTTATACTTTACGTTATTTAATTAGACGTTCAAGGGTAAAATACTTCCTCACAACGGTGCACTTTCCAATTTAACGTACAGCTCAGGCGTTGCTTGTAATTACCCATCACCGACGGAGAATCAAATTTTCACAAGCAACCATAGCGCTGTTATTACGTCACAGCGCATGCGCACAGCCCTCTTCTAGAGCGTCAACCACTTCGTTAATTAGAGTAGACGCCTCTCAGTAGGCTGCGCACACTTCGCGGCTGATTCAATTATTAATTTTCGGTAGTACGCTCGAGTTGCATTCTCCCGAGGTCCCGGCGCCGGAAACCACGTTTAATTAAACACCAAAGATCAGACTCATTTATCGGGTAAAGAAAGTTGATTACGTTCGAGATGTTTTAATCGAATAGCACTTGCGAAAAGTGCGCCCGAAGGGACCGTAATCTTCACCTCTTGTTAGAAGACAGAAGCAGGATGTCTGCGGAAACGGGATAAACAACACAAGACAGACAAGCACTTAGGTACCGAAACTTAGTATTAATGTCACGAAGCTTTCTAATTCACACACTCTAGCTCCGCTGTAAACATCGTACTTTTTTGTTCGACTGTATCTATTTTTTAATGAGAAACGGAGAAATGTTTATTCGCACACCTATTTTAAGCATTAACTACTTGTTTTTGAAAATGTTTTCTTAGAATTCATTTAGAAACAGATGCAGTGAACTACTAAGTTTTATTCACATTAAATTAGACTATCATCGAAGTATGAACAGTCAAGTAATTGCTGCTAAACACTCTCCTCTAATTTATCTATCTACGAAATTACTGACATCTTCTTAAACTGATCAAGCCTAAAATCGCACATACTGTAAAGACAATTTTAAACAAAACTTAACGGGTACGCGTTACATAATATTTAACAGTGACCACCAGAATGCACATTAGCAAGAATAGAGGTCGTCGGGGGTTTCACAGTGGCTAGAGCTATCACCTCCTATCAAGGCGATCCGGGCTCGATCCACGGTGAGGCCGGTCCCCTGATATTCGCAAGTGGGAATCGTGCCGGACGATGCCGCTGGCCGGTGGGTCTTCTCGATGATCTCCCGCCCTTACACCCACCCCCAAATTCCCCCTCCGCTTCGCATCCATATCATGCCACCCCCACCCCTCCACCAGCGTTTAAGACCTAGATTCCAACCGCTGACCAATATCACTTCACTTCACTGAGTAAAGCTTGTCTAAGACACATTCATAAAATCTTTCAGTAATTTACGTGGTATGAAATCTTTTTCCGCAAACAGATTTAAAGCGTAACAAAGAAAAATTATTTGAACAAGTCTGAAACAAAAACTCGTATAATTATCTTGCAAAATCACAAAGTGAATTCTTGAAAACTACCTGTATTATAAGAGTGCAATAAAATTAAATAAACTGTAAAAAGCCCGTTTCTAACATCTATAACTATGCGAATGTATTATTAACGAACCTCTTAGTGTCCAACTTAAAATGACATACGTTTGTCACAGTTTCATTATTGTTATGTTGCAATTAAAAAAAAAAAAACAGTTCGGGAATGATGAGTAAAGGAATAACGTAGACAATTTGCGCTCTAAACCGTCCCTTCAGGATTATACATTCGCGTGAAGAATTAACTTATTAGTAAGTTAACTTGCATTAAATTTAAACGCAAACGCTTACGGAATATTCTCGTCATTTATTCATTTTTTGCATGCAGATTACACCGGTTAGTAATTACTACAATAAAATATTGAATTCCTTATCATAGTTTACCACCTACGTCTACCACCTTCAACAGCGCAAATTTTCTAAAGTAGATAAACACTTGAGAGAGATTGTTTTAAAAAGCCTTGAAAGCAAGATAATACGCACCTTTTACCTACATATTGTTGTGAAAAGAAATTTCAGGAACTTCTTCAACAAATATTATGATTTTTAGGTTTAAAGGAAAACTGACAATTTATAGAAAGTGTAGGTTAACTTAGCATTACTGAAAAGTTAGTAGGAAAAAACCTCGGTCTGTGACAACAAATATTTTAATAGTAAACGTCTTCATACCCAATTCAGTAAACTAAAATGAGAACTATGAAGAGTTGTTACTGATTCAAAGCTTCCTATTTCGTGAAAATTTTATTATTATTTAAGTAGGTTTATTTTACTACTTGCGGAGTAGCCAAATGTTAAGATAATTATGCTGCAATGAAAACACTCACAAAGTAAAATTAAAACTAACAACGTAGGACTCTTTAGTTGTTCTAGGTAATCGTATCTCAAAATCTTATTCGTAAATATATGAGCAGGTTTAGTAGCTAAGATAAGTAACATATATTACACTCTATAAATCACTTCCAATAACAAACATAAATGCCAATCTGGATACTAGTAAAATCAAGGTAATCCTAGACTAATAAGAGGAACCTCAAACAATCTGATGATTAGAAACCAGAAAATTTGGCGAGCTCTCTAACCTGTAGGCTAGTCTCTGAGAATATCTGTGTACTAAAGTAGACAGCTTATTGGCTGCTCGTTGGCACAGTGATGCAACATAACTGGATATGATTTATTTGCTTATTTATCTCTGACTCTGTATTTCCCTGGAGGTGTCAAATAAGTCAAGCACCGATTGTGAAATCGACATTTAAGTACAGTTTTTCGAATTCTAGCTTGCGCCAAAAAGAAATCGCGAATTTTTCAGGTCATCACCGTTGATGTATGTATCCCCTCTTTCCATTCACACCTCAGCGGCATATTTTTAAGTATCGAGGGAATAAAATCATTCCTTTTTGTTCCTTCTTCCCTCTTTATACGTGAGTTCTGGCGTCAACAGTGAACTACTACTGCCATTTCAGCTCCCATTCTCTTCGGAGATTAACAATCCATGGACTGAAAAAAAAGGAATGTTTTTATTGGTCCATCTGTTTTCTTGCTAGTTCAGAAGTGTAAGGAAGTTAACACGGGTTTGAAGCAGGTTCTATCAACCCACTCGGCGCGCGCCATTTTTAGCTACGAGAAGCAAACGACATCGACGATAACGACTGGGTCTCGTGGTGTTCATTTTTCTAGTCTGGTCAATTTTTTTTCGGACAAATAGTGTCGTTATTAACGATAGAAATTACCCGATCATTTAATTTTAATTGTGTTCTAAGTTGCATGATTAAATGAAGGGCCAACAGCCCGTCGGCATCTAAAATTTTTCAGACAAAACCGAAACGTGAAGACTTTAAATTACGTATATTTTACGACTTATCATACACTGGTCAGCTTTCATCAATTTACTTCCTAAGAATAACTAAGTTCTAATTTGAAATATAGGATTGTGATATTGTGATCTTCTAGTTCCTCAGCTGGGTAAGTTGACACACTGACTGATATATTCGAAAATCTAAACTAGCAGATAAAAAAAACGGGATGAAATTGAGTCGCTAGATTCACGTAAGCCAGGAAAGACAGCAGCGCCTGTTATTAAGTTAACGTAACGTACGAAAAATGAGGAAATTAAGTGCGACAGTACAGGCAGGAGTGAATTTCAAACTTTATTTCTGTGCTTTCTGTCCGAAACCCATACCCAGTTAATCGTAAATCACGGTCAACGTTACCGACAGTACAATAAATTGCTTGATTTTATTTCAGACCAAGTCATTTTAAAGTGTATACATAATTATTTAAACGAACATAACAAATTTGCGCTTGTGAGACGTCAATTTTTGGTGAGGCTGTTGTTATTTTTAACACTTTGTTGTAATTGTGTCGATATAAATTGTATCGAACTTAAGATTATTTCACGAAAACCAACTCGAGATAACTGCCGCCTATTTCCGACAGCTTTACGTACTCGCTCTAAACTGTAGCTGCAGGCAATAAACGTACTTAAGTATCTAGAAATTTGTACGGCATTACAACATGTGCACAATAGAGCGTAAGCCATATAGAACTGTTTATTATTTAAATTAAAAACAGTAGCATAATACTGTGGGTTACTACGCTACATTTGTTAGAAAAATTAATTATGAGCTGAGAAATGTTCACTTCACCCCTAACTCCTTGAATTAATTTAGAGAATGGAGTGTAAAAGAAATGTCCATAGAGGGTTAACAAATATGCAGTGGGGGAAATAAAACGAAATATTAAGACAGGGCTGGAGGGAACATAAATCATTACATTTTTTTAAATTAAATTTTCCCAGACAATGGATCAACACATAATACCGACTCTCACAGCTTCTGACACGTAAATAATTGCTAACTCAGTCTAATAAAACGAAATAATTTGCAGACTTCAGCAATGTTCGTAAAAATAAATCATTTCTGGCCGTGGGCAACGGTAATACAATACAGAGCAAGAGGGAAAGAAAGCTGTAAAACGCCTTAGCCTATGTGGTTCGTAGCACGTGTTTGATCCAGTAATATGTCATATTTCCTGTTGAACATCCTGTACATCACTCTCATACTCATAGTAAATCTACGCATATGTACAACGATAATCGACATGTATTAAATCAATAAGACTGCACATGAAGAAATATATTCAACACTGAGCGGTTCAACAAGGAAATAGAACGAAAACGATGGCTCCTAGACAGTTGCAACAGGAGCACCTTTTTTTGTTACACAGGTAACATTACTCAACAAACTACCTTCAAATGTATGGAAAACATGACGGTACAAAGTTGTATGCAATTAGGGGGCAGCCACCCCTGCTATTTTCCTAAAGGTGGAAGGTATGAAGCACCACACGCTGTTGGTTTGAAGATCCCAACAGCATTAAGCAATGCTGACAATTTTGTTTTTGTATGTGGCGTAGTTTCCCACATTTGGGAAAATACGGCTTTAAACGTTCATCTTTAACTGGTCATTACGCCCTTAATATTGATTTTAGGTGAACAGTGCACAACATATTTTCGTCTTCTTTTGTTGCATACTGCAACCTGTGTAAATATCGGAAGGTAATTTCGGGACAGCCTGTATTTTGTCACTTTTAGGAAATTTGGAAAAATTTCTTATATGCTTGGCTGGCATCGAATCCAAAAATAACAATAATTTTATGTTACTGTCCTAATAAATTGATTGTATTCTAAGTAGCCTAAAAATTACGTAATTATTATTTTTTTTCTTTTTAGTGCTTTTTTTAATCAAAGTAGAATTTTTTTGCAGTCGGTGTTCTTTCTTGTTAAATTCTTTTTTTATTTCTTGACTTTTTACGGAGTTCTGGTGCCTACCTTCCACATTCGTGCTGTTTGTCGTTTAGGAGTTCCGCTGTCTTTTCGTGGTTTAAGTCAGTCCAGAACATCCTTGGGTCCTTTACCATAGTTAGGTATACTTACCTAGTCTTGGATTGCCATAAACCTACAAATATCTCAATCACTATACATTTACAATCCGATTTTGAGGAGTTCCCTGGTGTATCTTCGAAATAAAAATTCCATGCCAATAAAATTTAAATGGGACCACTTTGAAAATAATTTTCCAAATCAGTTTATAAACGAAGGAGTTCTGAGGTAAGAAACAAAAATAAAAATTACAACAGAATCGATAACCTCCTCATATTTTCAAGTCGTTTAAAAAAATACGTTTTCGCTATTATCGGCAGTGTAAAAATAAAATTTAGAGATACATGGAGGGCATAAAGCGGATATACAACGTGTGTAACGTTTTTCGAATGATGTTCCTTAGCAGACATTACTTATGCACGCTGAGTATTTTTTTTTTTTTTTTTAATAATATTTTAACGGTCGAAGTAAGCAC